>CM031713.1:11474197-11628125 GCA_018466805.1 Hippocampus abdominalis | reverse complement strand
CTACACATTCAACATATTGTGTTATGACAGGACATTAAATGAGGTCTGGTCGCAAAATTACTTCTCTTGCGCGTTTGGATTCCAACCAAACGAGAGAAAAAAATGGGGGAAGGATTGGGACAACGTTTTTAGTTAATAGAAAATACATATTAACCATAGATCTTGTTTTTCACCGGTGAATGTATGATACAAGCATCCCTTTCGCAGTGAACACTCGCGTGTTTATCGTCAATCATAGCTGAGCTGCATTTTGTTCAATTCGAGTCCAATTAATTTTACTAACGTTCCTTCTTATATTGATCATTGGCAATTGTATCATTGTAATCCCTAGTTTTGGATCAATTCGCCCACTCTCAAGTTTTAGCTGCAACATACAAGCACTGATGTTGTTGGTGTCGGTGTGGTTCAACCTACTGAAGAGCTCAAAGTTGGAATGCTGCTCCAGACGCTGAAATGCAGCGAAATCCGCAGCGTGGGTAAGTTTCCGTGCAAGCATTTTCTTCTCAAGTGTAGAAATCGAACACAGATTGATTGCATTGACACGAAAGCACCTAAGAGAGCAACCCCAATTTGAGTCACTCCGACTTGAAAAAAAAAACCCATGTCATAAAGGTCTCACAATTGCTCGTCATAAATAAAATCTAACAATCAAGGGATGCGCATGACCCAAATAAACCCGTCATAAAGTCAAGCAAATCCGTCACAATGTTTTGCACAGGAGCCACAGCACTTTGGTTTCGAATGGTGGCACTTTATACAGTCAAGGTGTCACATCTCGAAATGATCACATTCAGTCACAGCAAACTGAATAAAATACTGGCGAAAAATGACACAATCAAAACAATGACTCAAGAAATAATGGACCCAAAACACACATTGACATTCTTGGTGAGCGCGCAATGAATGCTGGGAAGGTATAGTTTCCGCTCAGCAGTCTGCGAGTATGCTGTCATACACGTAGACAATTCAAATATAGAATTGTGTACAACTTCAAAAACTTCGTAAAACACACAGAGATTGCAAAAAGTGTCAATATATTAAGTAAAAACGAGCTCGAGCGGAAGTTATTTGATATTTAATGAAACGTCACAGGAAGAGCTCCCATCATGCTTTGCGGCACTAAGAATCGTGTATAATTGCACGTTTTGTGACCATTATTTTCTTATTTGTTTTGGATACATTATTTATTCAGTCCTTATATCTCTTTTCATAATCAGCTAAGATTGATTTCAGTTTGCTTTTATAGGTTGTTTTTTTTTTTTATGTGGTACCGTGATTGTACTGCAAATTCGGATTGGGGGGTGCGATGGCGTGGCATGTCCACCGGAGGGAGACACTTTCAGGACTTCGGGGATTGTGGCTTTTTTGTTTTTGTTTTTTTTGACGAATAGCTCCCACCTATGCTTTGCGGCATTGAGAATGTGACAATTCTTTTCTTATTTGCTTTGGATACATCATTTATTCCGTCCTTTTTTCCCCTCTTTTCATGATTAGCGCATATTTTTTTCAGTTTGCTTTGATAAATGTGTCTAATGTGGTATCGGATCGTGGCTTCTTTTTTGTTTGTTTTTTTTGCGGAAAAGCTCCCACCATGCTTTGCGGCATTAAGAAAGAATGTGACAATTATTTTCTTATTTGTTTTGGATACATTATTTATTCAGTCGTTTTATCTCTTTTCATCAATAACTAAGATTGATTTCAGTTTGCTTTCATAAATTTGGTTTTTAATGTGGTACCGTGATTGTACTTGAAATTCAGATTGGAGGAGTGCGATGCAGAGTCTGAAGGAGGCAGCAGTCTTCATTTGAAATGATCGTTCACCTCGTAAACACATGAAGATCAGAATGTGACCTTAGTCGTTGCTGTTGAGTAGTGTATTTGTTTTTCGAATAATTTTCTTATTTTAAAGTCCTCTTATGCAGAGCTGAATTCTTTCACAGTCAGTATTGACTGAGGTAAATGGCGCAGGGGGGGAAAAAAACATATATAATGTCGACTAATGGACCTCATTGCATTTAAGTCATCGATACCTTTACTATGCCGTATATCATCTATAACATTGGCATGTAACCCAGCCAACCTCTGGTTCCGCTGTGAAAGTTACCCCGGTCTTAATATGCAGTACTGTAATCAATGTTGAATAAATATGAGAAAACGGCATGTGTCGTTTATGGATTGGTTTTGCCTCGGTCACCCGCATATATTCGCACGACCAGACATGCTTCGTTTATTGACCTCTGTTTTTATATTTGGATGAAATGACAGAAGCGAAAGCTAAACTTGACAGATCACTTGACGTCACGTCGACGCCTACTGGCGTTGACGCGAACTGTTACGCAACTTTCTATTGGGCGATAACGCGATTCGTCTGAAAAAGAACACACCTGATTGGTTGCTCTTCCTTTCCATCTGCAAAAGAACACGCCCGATTGGTTGCTCTCCCCTCGTAGCGATTGGTTGTATGCCTCGCAAATGGCGGAACCGGGCGGCCAATGCTGCATTTAGCAAACAATGGTTTCTATGTTTGCATCCGGGTAACTTTAAATATATCGTGTCGTCATTTTAGTTTGTAGGGCTTCATTTGTATTCTTTGGATTTTGGGTTTGCTACCCAAACAGTAATCGTACATCATGTTTTGGTGCGGAAAATAGTATTTCCACAACAGTGTCCCGGTTAGCATCTTTGTTGGAAGTTTAGGCCTCGAACGGCTGTTCAATGCTTTTTAACAATAGCCCCGAAACCATTTTGCATGTATTGGAAGATGGTTTCGTTGTTGTTGTTTTTTTCCAAACCGAGTGAACCACAACAACATGGGAGCTCATAACCTGTCGATGACTCGCAACTATTGAGACGTGTTTTGTAATATCGCTGTAATTGAAGAAAAGCGTTTTTTTCCGGGCGGCATCATTCATTTTGAGGATCACAAAGGAAGGATGTCCTACGGCGCAGCAGGAAGCGGGGGGATCGCCACTTGGATGGTCAGTGCGTCGCCCGAAAACAACCTTATTGTTGCATGAGAACGACGTTTCAGTCGTGGCGGGTGGCTGATTTCAGTCATTCGGCTTTCGAGATCATTGCCGGTCGTAGCATCTCGAAATATGGGTTCGACAACGGCGGCCGGTTGTCTGGGCGGAAATCGAGATTTATCCAACACATTGCACGAGGTTCAAACACGTCAAAGATCCTTTTTAAGCAACAATCAACATGCGCGCCCCGCTGACTTCATTTCGAGGTCAAAGTCAGTGACGTAATGATGCATTTGACGAGCATCAAACAAATGAGATGTCTTTTGAAACCACCATCAACATGGGTGCCTTGCCTACGTGATTTGGAGGCAAGAGTCAGTGACGTCATTACACCTGACCGCAGGGGGTCCCAACCTATTCTGTCTTGGACGGCCCCAAAGCTTTTCATGAGGGTTCCCTCACTCTTGGATGCTCGTTATTCCCCGAATGTAGTTCGTAACAACTGCTTCTCAAACGGAAATCATTTCATCTCTTTCATTGAATTCTTGTGCTATTGTCTTGTTATTAAACTCACCTCAAACATGCAAATAAACAGTGTTCACAACCCCAGACTTGGTGCCATTTCTGAAAAATGGCAAGCCAACGTTGAACGCAAACATTTGGAACCAAGGGTAAAAAAGGAGTGAACATTCATGTTGAATATTTCATTGGAAATGACTTTTTATGACATTCATGGAATAATATGACATGAATTTGTGTTGAGTGTCACATCTTAATGCGTCAACTTCGGCGGAATGGATCGTGGGGAAAAAAAAGGCGTTGATCTGAAATGACACTGCATGCAAATGCAATTGTATTGACTAAGAGTGGTCAAATGCTCAAGCAACCCATGTTCATGTCAAGTCGGAGGTGGCGCTCAAACCACCAACCCCTCGGTCAATGGAGCAGCTACTCTGCAAATATTCGTCAATCCATCCATTTTCCGACGCGCTTTATCCTCACAAGGGCTGCCGGGGCGCGCCGGAGCCCATCCCAGCTGTCTTGGAGCTGTAGGCAGGGGACACCCTGAACCGGTCGCCGGCCAATCGCGGGGCACACAGAAACCAACAACCGTCCGTCCGTCCACGCTCGCGCTCACACTCACACCGCGGGACAATTTGGAGCGTTCAATCGGACCGCCACGCATGTTTTGGGAGCGTGAGAAGAAACCGAATCGTGATATCCGAGCCGTCTTCGGGCAGTAGGCGGGGCTCGCGCGGAGAATGGCGCTCGTAGCAGACTTTGAGACTGACCGGTTTTGGCCGCTCTCCATTGGAGTTGCGAGCACCGAGACTCGGCTTCATTGACGGTTCTCTTTTTGGAGCTCGTCATTCTGAGCACCTCTGTCTTGTTTTGAACGTCACGTGTTTGTGCGTGAATGTATTTGCCCATCTTTCCAGGAGGGAGCAAACGGGAGGGCTGTCGATGACAAGATGGAAGGGGTCAAGAAAGAGAAGCTCAGCTCCAAGCTGTCTGTTGAGAGAGTTTACCAAAAGAAGACGCAGCTTGAACACATTCTTCTTCGACCCGACACGTACGTGGGCTCCGTTGAGCCCATCACGCAGGTCAGTCCCGATGGCCGGCGCATTTTCTGACGCGCGTCTCTTCAAAGCGGGGTGGGGGCCATGAGATGACAACTCTCAGCTCCCGTCTCAAAGTGAGATGTGAATTCACATGGACAAAATGTTGGGGGGGGGAAAAAATCCTTCCTTCACCTGCCGCCGCTGCTCTCACGGTTTCTGCGTCAACAAATGCACCCTCGATCAGTCACGTGACCTGCGGCACTTGATACCGTCTGCTTACGTGCTGACAGTGAGTGCGCCGCAGCCATCTTCTGCGTATTCGTGGTCGGCGTGGGGCAATTGCAATGACCTAATATGCGCCCCCCAAAAAAAAAGGAATCTTCACTGGGGTCAGAAGCATGACAGTGAATATGGACTTTGCATTTTGCCTTCACATGAAGGCCCCACAATGTTGGATCAAAGTTGATCCGTTGCACACGCAACCGGTTGCCGTGACCTACAGCTCATTAACCAGGATTTTTTTTTTTTCACACCTAACCTTTTCTTTTTTCCTCAGCTCATGTGGGTTTTTGATGAAGAGGTTGGAATGAACCAGAGGGAAATTACCTTTGTACCCGGACTATATAAGATTTTTGATGAGATTCTTGGTAAGTCAACAATTTCATTTGATTTCAGGATGTTCCCATGCGGTCACGTGATTGCAAATTTGGGGGGAGAGCACATCTAGACAAGCTTTAGCATTAATATGGAAAAAAAATCCAAAGGAATTTTATGGAACCAACATGTCATGAGAGTGAGGGGTCCTTTTTTTGACAAAGTCTTCATTTGACCTCACGTGTTTATGATGCCAACTCGAATGAAGCAAGCAAACATGGTTTCATCGTGGACTCGTGTCTGTCTGAGCACACCCTGATTGCCAATCAATGAACTAGCGTACCTTTTGAAATTCTTCCTTCCGCAGTCAATGCAGCAGATAACAAACAGAGGGATAAAAACATGAGCGGCATTAAGATCAACATTGACCCGTAAGTACAATGCGACGTACGTTTTCCTTGATCTTATGGAGAGGGATGTTGCTTTTGGAGAACATGCTCTGAAAATCAATGACATTTTCCCTTCTGTCTCGTTGCGCTCATTGATTTTCCTCCAATCGGCTTCCACCAGTGAGTCCAACACCATCTCTGTCTGGAACAACGGGAAAGGAATACCGGTGGTGGAGCACAAAGATGAGAAAATGTATGTCCCGGCTCTTATCTTTGGTCACCTGCTCACCTCCAGCAACTACGATGATGATGAAAAGAAGGTCACAGGTGAGCAGAGGTGGGAGATGACGACAATGTGCCAGGGGGCGACTCCATTCAAATCGGAACCAGCTGCAGATAAAGGTTTCGATGAGTCCAAAGTCGATTTTTCAACGTCTTTCAGGCCATATGGTTGCAATCATATCGGCACGTTCAAAGCAAAAAGGACCTTTTCCCCCTAAAAGGCAAAGTTGAGAACAGAAATCAAATGTTTCCTTTTTCGGCATCCGTTTACGCTGGAGCTTCATCACCGCTGACTTTGGGTGAAAGGATTACGCCGTGCACTTGGTTGCACGGCAATTGCTAACGTTCATTAAATTCCCGTCACGTCTAATTGCGTCTTCAAAACCTACAGTGGCTGCCGACGCAAAAGCAAGCGAAATGAAACCAGAGTGCAGAGTCATCAACGTGCTTTGCCCTTGAATCAGGGTCATTGCTTCATTTTGTCTCTCACACACACACACACACCAAAGAATGCACACGAGCACGCACGGCGCACTTTGACAGGTCGGAGCCGGAATCGAACCCTGCACCTCTGTGCTAAGCAGTCCGATCGCCACGCCGCCTCAGACGGATAACGTTTCATTTCCATTGAGATGATTCTCCTGGGAATTCATAAGAACTAAGTGCGTGTTGGAAGAGCTTCCTGGGGGACAATGAATGGATGTCATTTTCTCTGTTTGCTTGCAGGTGGAAGAAACGGCTACGGCGCCAAACTTTGCAATATTTTCAGTACCAAATTCACTGTGGAAACTTCCTGCAAGGAGTACAGACACAGTTTCAAACAGGTGGCAAAGTAGCCTGCATATCCACACACTTGAATGTACAAAGTTGCTTTGGCACACGAAGGAAAGCCTCTTATTCCAATCACTAAATCCTTGCTCTCGACGTGTCTTGTGCCCGGGCGCAGACTTGGCAGAACAACATGAGCAAGACTTCGGAGCCCAAGATCAAGTTCTTCGATGGAGAGGATTTCACTTGTGTGACTTTCCAGCCGGACCTCTCCAAGTTTAAAATGGAGAAACTGGATACGGATACCGTCGCTCTTCTCACTCGCAGAGCGTATGATGTCGCCGGTTCCTGCAAAGGTGTCAAAGTCACTCTCAACGGGAAAAAATTAGCCGTGAGTAGCAGTCCGATTCAAATGCACCTGCCTTTGATGTCAGGGATTCTTTTCAAACAAAATAAAAAATCCGGCCACATCGCCACCCATCTTCACTCAAGAGGCTTTGTACGTCCTCCCTCAAACGAGGCGCGTGATTGGTTCCCGGATCCCGTGAGCCCATTGGCTGCGCATCGTCGCCAGTCTGTCGATTGTCTCACATACTCCATCTTGGGCTCGTGTTCACGACTTTGCAATTCTGAAATGGCGGCATCGAACCCATTTTTAAACCTCGTGTACCTGTTTGACCTCTCTCAAGGTGAATGGCTTCCGCAGCTACGTGGATCTTTATGTGAAAGACAAATTGGACGAGACGGGCGTCGCCCTAAAAGTGCTGCACGAGACTGTCAACGACCGATGGGAAGTGTGTCTCGCAATGAGCGAGAAAGGATTCCAACAAATCAGCTTTGTCAACAGCATCGCCACCACCAAGGTGTGTAGCGCAAGACCGTATCGGCATCGGCAACTTTCATTTAGATGCCAGGTTTCAGACACAAGGTCGTTCAATGTGCTTCACGTAGTCGAAAGCACGGCATCTCCAAGTAGGTACAACGCAAGAGCTTCATGTGTTCCGAAAGCAAAGAGAACAAAAGTCGCTCAGAATTTAACATTTGAAAGGTTTTTGTAACTTGTTTTTTGTTGTTGTTATTTTTCCCCCCCAGGGTGGTCGGCACGTCGACTACGTGGTTGATCAAATAGTGTCCAAACTTATTGAAGTTGTGAAGAAAAAAAACAAGGCAGGAGTGTCTGTCAAACCTTTCCAGGTAGAGTGAGCCACGATTTTGAACAGAAGCATTTCCAAAAACGAAACCCCCAAAACGTTTCCTCCTCATGTTACTAACTTCGAGGGGCCATCTTTTTCTTTCACGAATGCCGCAGGTGAAAAACCACGTTTGGGTCTTTGTGAATGCACTCATTGAGAATCCAAGCTTCGACTCCCAGACCAAAGAAAACATGACCCTGCAGACCAAAAGCTTTGGTTCCAAATGTCTTTTGTCCGACAAGTTTATCAAGGCCGTAAGTGCACTTGCGCTTTGCTGTCCGCGTCTTACCTGCGGACAAGACGCGTCTCGTCGAGTGTCTCGTCTCTCTTTGTCATCTTCAGGCCACCAATTGTGGGATTGTGGAGAGTATCCTCAACTGGGTGAAGTTCAAAGCTCAGACGCAGCTGAATAAAAAGTGCTCCTCTGTCAAGCACAGCAAGATTAAAGGCATCCCCAAACTGGACGATGCCAACGATGCCGGTGCGTTTCCACCGCGGGCTCGTCTCATGTTTGCAACTGTTACCCGTCCGTCATCGGCGTCAACGTTTCTTCATCAACTGTTATTGCTTGATGGATGTGGAATCTTAATCTCGTGCGTTCAGCACAGATGTTCTATTTTCACATCTCAATCCTCAACATCTGCAATATTGGACATGTTCGGGAAGGCATTCAATGGTCGAACCGTCAACAGATTTTTTTTTCCAAATGACCATTTTGCTTGAGCAATACCTCATGCAGTTTGTTTGATGTGGCGCTCTTCCTATCCTACGCTAATGTTGTTGGAAAAAAAATGACACGATGTGGAAATTTGACAGGTTGGCAACTCTGCCAATGTCCACTAAACACAGTGAATGGTCTTTCAACAATACATTTATTGATATGCTGATTTTTTTATTATATTTTTTTGAACCCCTATCCAAGGCGGCAAACACTCCTCCGAATGCACTCTTATCCTCACCGAGGGCGATTCAGCAAAATCTCTTGCCGTTTCTGGACTCGGAGTCATCGGGCGTGATCGCTACGGTGTGTTTCCACTGAGGGGAAAGATCCTCAATGTACGCGAAGCAACGCACAAACAGGTACGTACGCCTTTCATTGAATCGATTTCACCTTCAACAAGGACTGAATGGTGGCACGTAGACCCAGAATGGAAGATGGCACTTGTCCCCATCCCATGAGCGGAGCCTCGTATGCTAAGAATAATTGGAACTGGTTCAATTCGGAATGGCGAAAGACTAACCCTCACCAATTCCAATTGACTTCTTTGTGGGGATGGGCCATGAGGGAACAAATGAGGACATGATTATGAGGGCCAGTACCACTGCCAGGGTTAGGTGAGGTAACCCTAACCCGATTATGATGAGAATTAGTCTTCTTTTTAGGGACCGGAGCGAGCAGTGGCCGCTGCCAACTCGCCCTGCGTTTATTTCTATTTTTAGATCTGAATCGATTCATTAATTAGCATTGAATATTTACTTTGTGTGGTGTTTTGGTTTTTGTTTTGACCAACAGATCATGGAAAACGCTGAAATCAATAACATCATCAAAATTGTTGGACTCCAGTACAAGAAGAGTTATGACGACCCCGAGTCCCTGAGGAGTCTGCGCTACGGCAAGATCATGATCATGACGGACCAGGTGGCCGAAGCAATGGAGGCGGTCCGCACGGCTGCCTTTTGTCCTCTTCCATTCGAGCACATGCTGGAGTTGAAGTTGTGGCGTTTCTGGTCTGCCCTAGGATCAAGATGGGTCCCATATCAAAGGGCTCCTCATCAACTTCTTTCATCACAACTGGCCGTCCTTGTTGAAGCACACGTTCCTGGAGGAATTTATCACACCCATTGTCAAAGTAAGGCACAGAGGAGGACAGTTCATTGTTGTCTCAATGGGTCCGTTGGGACTGAAATGGCAATCGCGTTACAAACCTTTCTTATGTACACGTGGAAAATAGAAATATTGCGCACGCTGGGAACGACTTATTGCCGGCAATGCGGACCTCACCCTTACCCTTGTAGTACAGGAATGTACATGATCTCGGGGGACTTCTGAGCCGAGCATTGTGTGGTCCCTCACCTAAGATCTGTTTCCCATGGGTGAGCCTGCCACGGGCACCAAGCCCCGGACAAATGTGCTCCTCAGATCACGGGCACGCACAAACCCCCCCCCCCCCGCCAAGGGAAGTTGATGGCCCATGCAATGGATTTGATTCGATTTGTTTGTTTCTTATTTATTGAGGTGTGGGCATTTCGAGTGAGGCGTTTGATTAATTATTCCGAGGGTGAGGACCAAAACACTTGGTGAGGCTGCATTCAGCCATTTTGGTCAGCCATTTTGTTGACAAAAATAACAACAGAAATCGAATTTTGGACCATCAAATGTGACTATGGTTGTATTTTCCGCAGGTGACCAAGAATAAGCAAGAGCTGGCCTTTTACAGCATTCCAGAGTTTAACGAGTGGAAGAAGCAGACCGAAAACTATAAAACCTGGCATGTCAAGTACTACAAAGGTTGGTGATTTCTGCACTCATTTTCGATCGTACGCTAAAAATGATCATCCACGTAGTGTAGTTGTTTTGAGGATTGTTATTTCCTTATGATCGTATTAAATGTATGCGACAGGTTTGGGTACAAGTACAAGCAAAGAGGCAAAAGAATACTTTGCTGAAATGGAGAAGCATCGCATCACATTTCGATACAATGGTGCAGAGGATGATGCGGCCATCACTTTGGTGAGTTGACTGTTTGGACCATTTTGTTACTGATTTATTGCTTTATTGTTGTCCATATATGTTCGCTGCTCCATGTACAGCACTTTGTATGCGGCGACGGCTGTTTGAAAGTGCTCGAGAAATAGCGTTGAGTTGAGTTGAGTTGAGTTCAAGCTGGCCCCTTTTCTGTTGTAACTGAATTTTAAACAATCGTCGTGAATGCCAATAACTCATGTCGTCCAAAGAAGAACGTGTTTACACTTGGGTGGATACCAATTAGTTCGCTTTGCTCATCACACTGTTACTCCCAAAAAAGAAACAGAGAGGAGTAAAACACGGCTAGGCAAATTCTTCTTTTTTTCACCTCTTTGTGAACAGATGCGTGAGAAATTAGCCAAACAGTTGAAGTCAAGTCAACTTTATTGTCAAATATGCTCATGTGCAACATACAGCGCAGATGAAATGTCTTTCCTCTCAACCACAGTGCAACCACAGGAGAGAGAGGAGCCGCTGCGGCTACCCGCACCGCCATCAACAGAACATACAAATAACAAAATATAGCAAAACACATAACATAAGACGCGGACGGGCCTACATGCAATCATCAATCACTATTCCTGCATACGCTTTGTTGTTTGAAGCACTTCTTGATGACAGAGGAGAGAAAGTGTCCTTTCACGAGGGGATCAGAGACGTCATGGTGAAAATGTGCACACGTCGCCGACAAGCTAAGTTTGAAAGCAAACAAGACGCTGTCGCGTCCATTGACGGAAAAGAGATCGGCTCGCATCATGTAAATCCGCTTCAATTCCAAGCGGCGACTCCCAGTTCCACACAGGCATCTGCGCTCTGCGCTGACGCTCCTTTCTTCTCATCGTCGACTCCCCGAGCCATCCATCCATCCATCCATCCATCCATCCATCCAGCCGCAGACTGTCCAACAGCACCGACCTTTCCGCTGAACAAAACGGGGCTGTGAAAAATTCTGCCCATGACAGGCGCAAAAAACAAGAAGCGCCCCCCCCGCCGGGGCTGTCCAGCAACGACAGTCAAATGGCGCCGGCATTCTCCCAATCCGAATCAGCGCTGGTACACGCGTGCTGCCATGAAGCACAGATTCTTCTCCTTTGACGAATGTTGAAAACAGTTCACACCATGTGACCAAACAAAACACAGAAACAACCAAAAGAAATGCTCTTGAAGAGCACTTGCCGACGGCTGCCATCTTGGGGGGGAAAAATGGACAATGTTCCTCAACATACAAGGCAGCCATTTTCTACCGCTTATCGGGGGGTTAGGTTGCTGCGGCAACAGCTTAAGCAGGGAAGCCCAGACTTCCCTCTCCCCAGCTACTTCTTCCACCTCTTCCCCGCGGATCCCGAGGCGTTCCCAGGCCATCTGGGGAACATTGTCTCTTCGGCGCGTCCTGGGACATGCCCGGAACACCTCAACAACACGGAGTCGTGGATGACCCAATCAGATGCCCGAGCCACCTCATCTGGCTCCTCTCGACGCGGAGGAGAAGGGGCTCGACTCTGAGCCCCTCCCGGATGACCCAGCTTCTCACCTTATCTCTCAGGGAGAGCCCGGACAGCATGCGCAGGAAACTCATTTCGGCAGCTCGTATCCGGAATCTCGTTCTTTTGGTCAAAGAGGCACCTGAGACGATCCAACACCTAACTGCAGGGTGTGAGATGCTGGCAGGGAAAGCCGACATGGAACGCCATAACCGGGTAGCTGGCATAGTCGACCGTAACATCTGTGCGGAGTATGGACTGGAAACCCCAAGGTCAAAATGGGAAACACCTCCGAAGGGGGGTGGAAAATGACCGAGCGAAGATCCTGTGGGACTTCCAGATCCAGACTGGCAAGATGGTCATGGCGAACCAACCCGGATATCGTGATCATCGATAAAGGGCAGAGGAAAGCCGTTGTGGTGGATGTAGCCGTCCCAAGTGATGGAAACATCAGAAAGAAGGAAGACGAGAAAGTGGAGAAATAGCAAAGGGCTCAGAGGGGAGCTGGAGAGAGCCTGGAAGGGAAAGGTGACAGTCGTGCCTGTGGTGGGCGGAGCACTCGGGGCAGTGAGCCCCAAACTAGATGAGTGGTTGCAACAGATCCCGGGAACAACATCGGACGTCTCGGTCCAGACAATCGCAGAACCCTCAAGCTTCCTGGCCTCTGCTAGAGGACCCGAGCTGAATGGGGGACGGACACCACCCGAGGGGTGAGACGAGGATTTTTTTTTTTATAACCAGTCAAACCTGGGTTTTCGTTCATAATCCGTTCCAGAAGGCTGTTTGAAAGCCGAAACCAGGCTCTTTTTAAAATAAAAATGTCGACCGAACACGTCTGCTCACAATGGAAAGCAACACGAGGAAGAGAGGAGTCAAATGGTGCATTCAAGTGCGCTCAGTTTGTTCCAGAACCGAAATTTTGAGGCATAAAAAAATGGACATTTTTGGTCGGAAACCGAATTGGTCGAGAACCGAGACCTTTGAAAACCGAGGTTTGACTGCATATAGATATAGATTTGTATTTTCAGGAATTGTCAGTGAAGTCCACTTTCATCTCTCAACAATACACATTCTTATTATTATTGTCATTCGAGGGTGAAGTCTTGGAAAGACACATTTAAAATGACAGTTGTTTTGTTTCAGGCCTTCAGTAAGAAGAAAACGGATGACAGGAAGGAGTGGCTGACCAATTTCATGGAGGACAGACGACAAAGACGAATTCACGGTCTCCCTGAGGTTCGTGAAGTCTGCGTCATTTCTCGGTGGACAGGCTGCACCGGCGAGGCCCGGCACACATGGCACTTTGCAGCCAAACTCGATGTGGACTTTGAGTGTTTGACTTGACGGCGCTTCATTTCAGCAATACCTGTATGGGACGCAAGCCCGACATCTGTCCTACAACGACTTTATCAACAAGGAGCTGATTCTGTTCTCCAACTCTGATAATGAGAGATCCATTCCTTCCTTGGTTGATGGTTTGTACAATCCATTTCTTATGACTGACGTTTTTCTCGACAGGTATTCATTCCATAGAAATAATTTACAGGTGGCCAAGTCAAGTTGATTAAAAAAAAAAAACAGTTATGGATGTCATCAAATTTGAGTGGAATGATCAAACAAGAAAAAAGCCAAAGCAGTCTGTGATCATTCTGAATTGCAGCCTCCTTATTCACATGAATTTGCACGTCAACCGTGTCTGTAACTCACCTGAATGTCTCCTGTTTGGGTTATTTAGGCTTAAAGCCTGGCCAAAGAAAAGTGCTTTTCACGTGCCTGAAGAGGAACGACAAGAGGGAGGTGAAGGTTGCACAGCTGGCTGGTTCAGTGGCAGAGATGTCTGCTTATCATCACGGAGAGGTACACCGAACCCAACTGGAACAACAACAAAAAAAACAACGGAAATCAGAGCAATGAGGAAGATATTGCCGGCAAAGTTGAAGGCTTTGAATACGACTCCATTTTTTTTGTACGACTCAAAGCCTATCGTGTCATTTAAAAGCAATCTTTTTGTTAGGTAGCAGCCACGTTCTGTGACAATGAAGCGGGAGGCGTTGACCGCATGGTTGCAATCTAAGCAGAAATTGCCCATCAGAACAAATAAGAAATGCGTTTGAGTGGCGCCACTTCCTGTTGTTGAACTCATCAGCCGTTTTTGTCTTTAGCAAGCGCTCATGATGACCATCGTCAACTTGGCTCAAAACTTTGTGGGCAGCAACAACGTCAACATCCTGCAGCCCCTTGGCCAGTTTGGCACTCGCATCAACGGAGGCAAAGATGCCGCCAGCCCTCGTTATATCTTCACCATGCTGAGGTAAAGCCGCCGTCTTAATTCATTCTTCATGATGCATTATTACCAACACTGCCAACGAATGCGCAAAATGTTGTTGTGCGTCTTTCGGCATCCGAAAGTGCAATTCATTTCAGAGAGGAAAATAAAAAAAAACCAAAAGGGACCTTGCAGTGGTCACTGCTCGGGCCCTAATAATATTAATCATGATCAAATAATCATAATTTAAAAAAAAAAAAATATATATATATATATATAATGACTGTATAAAGGCAAAACGGTTTTGGGAACCATACATCACAAATGTGGTCATGACTGCGATGCATTTGAAGGTCAGCCATTTTGTGTGTCAATGAAGTGCATATGGGGGGGAAGTGCTACCCCCTTTGTCTCCCTTGCGACAGTCCTCTGGCCAAGCTGTTGTTTCCAGCGGTGGACTCCAACCTGCTCAAGTTCCTTTTTGATGACAACCAGAAGGTGGAGCCAGAGTGGTACATTCCCATCATTCCCATGGTGCTCGTAAACGGCGCGGAGGGCATTGGGACCGGTTGGGCGTGTAAGATCGCCAACTACGACCCCCGAGAGATCGTCAACAACATCAGCCGGCTGCTAAACCACCAAGACCCGCTGCCAATGGTAAACTCGCTGGACAATTGCAACCATGTGATGCATTTGTGGCAGGCAGCGAAGGATGTCGCAAACAAAAATAAAAGCTTTCTATAAAACATTCTAAGTTTTATAGAAAGCTTTTATTTTTGTGCAGCTCCAGACATATTTGTTTTTTGTTTTTTGTTTTTTTTGTCCTATCTGGCTCTTTCAACATTTTGGGTTGCCGTCCCCTGGGATAAGCGGTCAATGCGATTTGGATTACGGGCCAGAACCCCAATCCTGAAGTGTGCCCGGAGGATTTGGATGCTTGCGTCCGAAAGGGCATTCAAACTAAGAGCTGTGCCAGACTTTTGACACGCGTGCCTATTGTGTCCAGTTGGTAGGACAAAAGTCCCGATCAAAGAATGGCAATTGTGTTGGTTTGTTTGTTTGTTTGAATACAAAATGTTTGAATTTCACCACTTTTTTTGTATTTGTCCAACCTTTGTTTCCTAAAAGCTTCCCAGATATAAAAACTTCAAAGGGGTGATCCACGAACTGGGTCCGAACCAGTACCTGGTTAGTGGAGAGGTGTCAGTCCTGGACAAAAACACCATTGAGATCACAGAACTTCCCGTACGAACATGGACGCAGGTACGCTTTCGGCTCTTGATCACGTCTGTGTACGACGCACTTGTAAAAAAAAAAAAAAAGCGCAAACAAACTGCTCACTATTTCTCCTTTGATTGAGTACACGATGTTCAGTGTTTCCAATGCATGAAAATAAAAACGAGGAGACGCCATTTGGAGCTTTTTAAACCCAATCGTATGTGAAACGGATGGAGAAAACCAAGTGCGGCCGCCGTCCGTCTCTGCCGTCTCGCAGACGTACAAGGAATCCGTGCTGGAGCCGATGCTGCAGGGGACGGAGAAAACGCCTTCCCTCATCAGCGACTACAAGGAGTACCACACCGATTCGACGGTCAAGTTTGTGGTTCGCATGTCCGAGGAGAAACTGGCTCAGGCCGAGGCGGCCGGCCTCCACAAAGTCTTCAAGCTTCAGTCCAGCCTCACCTGCAACTCCATGGTCAGCGGTCAGTCAAGCCGAAAGCGACATGCTGCGCGCTAAGACTCATTGTTTTGTTTCTGCAGGTTCTTTTTGACCACATGGGTTGTCTGAAGCGATACGATTCCGTCCAAGACATTCTAAGAGAGTTCTTTGAGCTGCGCCTGCACTACTACAAACTTCGAAAAGACTGGTTGATTGGCAGCCTCGGAGCCGAAGCGGCCAAACTGTCCAATCAAGCTCGTTTTGTTTTGGAGAAGATCGAAGGGAAAATGCCAATCGGTAAGAGGCTGGAAAATGGCCAACTCTTCCATCTGATATACGTGGTGCCGATTTTGTGTCTCGACAGAGAACAAATCCAAGCGCGAGCTCATCCGCATGCTGGTCCAGAAAGGCTACGAGTCGGATCCTGTCGCTGCCTGGAACAAGGCTCAAGAAAAGGTACGGCCGGCCGCGGCCTTCCGTCCGATATTCACGTGACGGCCGTCAATTAGGAGGCCAAATAGATCCTTTTTTGACGAGCGCCGAGGTCAAGAGACGTGATGTTGAAAGTCTGTCAAAGGACCACGTAGGACCGCTCGTCTTTCTCAAGGGGGCCGGCTTTTGTCACAGCGCTTTTGACTGCTCGCTCCAGGCGGTCACAAATCGATGCCGTGCAAATATCGAGTGAGCATTTGCTTCAGAAAATGGTGGATGGATGATGAACGCTGCTTGCCAGGGAAAGCTGGAGCGCTTGAATACATTCCAGCCTTGCTGTGCGTCCGCTGGATAACTTGAGAGATACTCTCCATATAGTCTCCGGCCACCATCGATGGGAATCTCTTGCATCCTCGGGATTTGATTAAATGATGGTTAAAAAAAAAAAAATGAGCACTAGATTGGACTTGTGTTGCGCTGATTTGATTTTGTCTCTCACAGGCTCAAGAAGAAGACGACGATCGCGACGGAAACGAGAGCGACGGCTCCTTGCACTCCGGCACGTCGTCGGGCCCAAATTTTAATTACATCCTCAACATGTCTCTCTGGTGCTTGACCAAAGAGAAAGTGGAGGAGCTCCTGAAACAGCGAGAACAGAAGGTCAGCGGACGCACCTTTCTTTTCCTCGTCTGCACGGGGAACGACATTCTTTGGTATTGCTCGACATTTTGTCATCGCGAGCACCCGTGCAAACTACTCTCGGCCTGTCACAAGGCGGGATAAAAGGCAAAGAGCTGTGTCAGGCCGGGCACCCGGATTTCCACTTTGCCAAACCATTATGAGCGTTCGTCCGGAAATGACTTGTACACGTCATGAATAGATGAGATGAGATGAGATTCAATGAGATTCCGTTCGTTTTGGAATCAGTCAAGTCCATTCTAAGAGTTCAATGACGCTTCAAGTGAGTGGAAATGGGGAACAAACGGATTGCCAAATGTCAACGTCATTTAGTACACACAGCAAGTTGACATTTTGGGACAGATTTGAGCAAGTGGACAACACGCATGATTTGCTTTGACGGGCCGCATAAAATGACCTGTCGGGCCAGATGTGGCCCCGCCCTCCCCCCGGGCCTCGAGTTTGATACCTGCGTCTTAAAGGAACAATGACCGTGAAAAGAGCGTCCCATTGAGGCGCAACTTGAACTTGAGGATGTCGTTCAACGTAATTGGTGGTTAGGGTTCGGGTTAGCCATGTCACTTCTTTATTCTCTCTTTTTTTCCCTCTTGTGCAGACGGGAGAGCTACAGAATCTCAAGGAGAAAGCTTCAGAGGATCTCTGGAAGGAGGACTTGGCAGTTTTCATCGAAGAATTAGATGTAAGTGTTTTGACAGCGGGCGGCCCGCTGGACCAGTGGTCAGCACGTCCGCCTCACAGTGCAGAGGTGCAGTGTTTGATTCCGGCTGCGGCATCCCTGGGTGGAGTTTGCACGTCCTGCCCGGGCCGAGTCTGAAGACACTTGGCTCAAAACAACTTGACCTACTTTGCCGTGGAGGTCTGGTCTTTTGCCTCTGACCATCCAAAGTGCTCCATTCTATAAATTGCCGAAGATAACCGATTGTGTGAGGCGTGACTGAAATGACAGGGAAAGCAAAGCAGCTTTTCTCCGAGATCAAATGTTTTATGGCTGAAGAGAATGTTTTGTTCATGTGTGGGGTTTTCCAAACAAAGACTTTCTCCAGAGAGTTTGGAGGTGGTCGACGACTTGCTAAAAAAAAAAAAAAAAGAGAGAGAGATCGATGACTGTTTTTGTTTTTGTTTTTGTTTGGTTTCCCCCATCAGAAGTTTGAGGCACTTGAGCGAGAAGATCAAAATATCGGGAAATTCATCAAACTGGTGAAGGGTAAAGTGGGTAAACCCAAAGCGAAGAAGCTGAATCTGGAGGAGACCATGCCCTCGCCGTTTGGACGCAGGGTCGATCCTCCGTCTCTGCTGCTCAAATCGGATGCCAACAAGAAACTGACCAAAAAGCGCAAGGTAACGTCTGGATTCCTTTTTCAGAAGCCGGGACATTTGGGTGTTGGACATCAACTATTTGACCTCGTACGGCCGTGCGTGTGAGAAACAAGGCCCCCCCCCCCCCCCCCCCCACAGGTGTTAGAGTGGATTGCTTTGCTTTCAGATGGACTCCGAGCCCGTTCTGAAGTTGGACGCCGATGACGATCTTTTGGGCCAAGATGCCACAACAGGCGAAAGCGCCGTCGTCAAACCAAAGACTCCGCGTGTGAAGAAGGACAAAAAAGAACCGGGTGAGAATTTGGACCGTGCTACTGTGGTTGTTGCAGCCCAAATGGGTTCTTCAATATGAAATGTTCATCTTGTTCGTAAGGATTTGTTTCTCATTTGAAAGAAGTGTCAAACCAAAACAAACAAAAAATGACGTGACATTTGAGTTGCGTTTGTCCCGCAGGAGTTCCCAGAATGAGAAAACCAGCGGCACCCAAAGGAAGTCCCATAAAGAAGGTGAAAAAACGAAATCCCTGGTCGGAAGACGATTCCAATTCCGACAGCGATGGGGAGAATAGTCAGCCCGTCATCCCCCGAGAAAGCAAGTCTCAGAGGGCGTCAGGTACGCTTGGCCCTTGAAGGAGCCTTGAAATATTACAGCGCTTGGTCACAACCGCAGCGAGCCTCATGGCGTCGGACCCGTTCTCCGCTTCTCCCTTTCAGCGTCCAAGCCCAAATACACCTTTGATTTCTCGGAAGAGGAAGACGAGGGCGAGAATGCCAGCGAGGACGACGTGGTGTCCGCTTCAATGGACGCGGCGCTACAAGATCGGGCCAATGAATCGGAAATGAAGGAGCGCGACAGTGACCGTGAGCAAGACGGCTTTGATGACGACAAGGACTCGGACTCTGCCGGCAACCAGAAGACCGCGTAAGAATTTGGGGGGGGGGGGACGTTTACTCACCTCAACGTTAACAATTGATTGCGCTCGGAAGACGGCGATCATCTGTCGCTCCTCGTGGTCGCTCCCTTCTTCCCCATCACCTTCCGCGATCTGTGATTTGAAAGCCGCACATTCCCAGGTCACGCTCGCCCGGAGTACCTTGTCCTCCTTCTTTTCTAGGCCTCGGCCCGTGGCTGAAAAGAAAGAGGCGGCCGCCATTGTCTCCTCTCAATCGCTCTTCTCAGACAAGAGCGACGACAGCGGTGAGTGCTCTTCTCATCGCGCACGTCTGCGGCTTCGGACCCAACTGGCGCGCTCTCCAAAAACGGGCTTTTGAATCCAAACGTGTTTTCACGGGGGGCGCGTTGACGAGTGCACCGTGCGGCCGGACTGTGACTTCGGAGCTCGGGAAGAGTGTTAAAAAGACGCGCCACGGCCAACAAATGCTAGCGCCGCGTGGTTTGACATCGGCGCTCGGCCCGATTTGCGATGGCAGCCGACGGGGTGACGAGGACACACGCCAATGCTCTCGTCACGGCACTCGCTCGCAAACCGCAAGTACACAAAGATGTCAAACGTCGTCAACGTGACAAAATGCAACTTGGATCTTGGACGTGTGACACGGACGGACACGGCGGACACGATGAGCCCGTCGGGACGTCTTTTGCGGCGCTTGTTTAGGACTGAACGCAGATGGATGGAAGGGTCCGTTTTGGAAGACATTTGGAGTTTCTTTCCAAAAGATCAGACGCCGCGGGCGAGTGGGCGAACCGGCGACAGACAGGTGGGGGCCACGATCGGGTCCAAAATAGTTTCACCGAATTGCTCGGCCATTCGCAAGCAAAGACGAGGCCGGCTTTGCCTCTTTGCGAACCGTTGCGTGAGCCCAACAGTTGACGGACAACGTGCCTCAATGTACAATTGCGAGGAACTTCAACCGCTCGCTTTGGAAAAGCCACGTCAGTCAAAGGACTGACCTTAAGCTTACAGTATGCCGGGTTGACGCCGGCGTGTGTTTCTTTGTTTGCAGAGGCGTCGAAAGCAGGCAGCGATGACGACAACGGAGATCTTTCCGCCTTTTCGAGCAGCTCTGCGTTTGACAGCCAGCCGCTCGCCAAAAAAGGTCAGCCCCTTTCTTTGTGTGTACATGCGCTAGGATGTGGGCGGCAACCCTTTTGCGCACAAATCACAAGAACCTACACGAGGGTTCTTTATTAGTCTCGAGGCATGAAAGGAGACAAACGGCAGCGGATGGCAACACACGTAAGGGTCCGTCTGCACCGCTTGATGCACAACCGTGACATCAAGATGAGTTCAGATCAGAGAAAACAAGATGGGAAATGAGCTGCCCGCTCGAGTAACCCTAACCGAGTGGGTTCACTTTCTTTCATGTTCTGTTAAACTTGCCATTCAAAAGCATGAAATTGCAGTTGCTGATCCCTGCAGAAACCCTGATGTGTGTTTCCGCCTCGCCTTGTTCTTCAAGTCATAGAAAGCGTTTTGCTTCATTTTTGGGGGGGGATTTGGGATGAAATTCCCACCCGGGTTTTCCACTCGTGATGAGGGCTGGAAGAGGATCTGTCTTGTACTGTGATGAACGGTTTCTCTTTCTAACAATGCCAGCAGCAAATTGGCATGAGAGCAAGTTTTATGGGGCTTTTATCGATGTGATGTCTAGGGTCCAAGAAGCCATCCGCCGCAGTTCCAAAACCCCGGAAGACACCCACGGCCAAAACAAAGAAACCCGATAAATCCCCGTGGGACTCTGACTCCGACACCGGCTCCAAGAAAGTGGCTCTTAAAGGTACAGGACAAGTCACTGATTGCTAATGCGGGGGGGGCGGGGGGGGGGGGGGTCCTCGGTTTACAACGGAGTTCCGTTCCCGTCACTTTCTGTCTGTTAAGTCACGGAGGAAATATTTGGATGAAAAGTACTTCCGGGACACAAATGCAACATACTCGCGAACCCAAAAACAATGGGGATCTTTTGTGCAGGTAAAGGCCGAGGAAGAAAGAGAACGGCATCTGGCTCTGAGGATGACGACTATAACCCAGCGAAGAAAATGGCCAAACCCGCAGGCAGGGTGAGGATCCGATGCCGTCTTTCGAATAGTTGCAATCCCGCAAGCGTGTGAATGTGACTGATCGCGCGGCGACGATACCCAACGTTTTAGAATCGCCATCTTGAAGTTTTTCGCACCCTGAATTCACGCATGCGTCATTTTTTGGGGATCGGTAACAGAAGTGTCCCAATCCTCCGTCCAATGACGAAAAGGACAGCGACGGTGGTCAGGGCGGCGGGAACGCGCCATTCCGGCCGGGCCGCGCCAAGAAGGACGTCAGATACTTTGCCGAGTCTGACCACGATCACGACGACATGTTCGACTGAATCCATTTTGGACAATGATCGCGTCCCTTGGATGGAATTCTTTTACTTGCCACACAATTTGTACATCCACTCTTTATTTTATTTCGTTAACGGTATTTTTTTGGCTTTGTTTTTGAATGTGTAGTTTGAAAATGTTTACAAATGTCTTTTTTTATGTTCATTGAACGGTTGTGTATTTGTCGAAGGCAGCTTTTAGAAGTTTAGAAAAGCTTTGAATTGTTCAAGGATAATGTCACTTTTTGAACATGTTCAGAGTAAACGAGAAACGTGTCACCTTTGCTCGTTTCCGATCATTCGCCACCGCAATGAAGTTGTCGACGGAGCACCATTTCCTCCTTGAAAGCAGGAGTTTCGCATCATTTGGCTCTGAAATATAGGATGACTTGCGCAATGTTATCCACATGTCACATCTGAACAACAAAACGGAGTGGCTAATAAAACACCAAAGCATGTTTGAACGAATGTCACCCTGACAAAAAGGTCATCCTATTTCAAGAGTGGGCGACGGACACAAGTAATTCATAAACAAACGGCCAATGTTCATGTTCGTGCTTAGCAAGACAATGCCGTGCTAAAACGACGCTCGGCCCGGGTTTCCTTGATGCGCTCGGTCCGGTTCGCCAGATTCTTCCTGATCCAACACAAGATGCGGGCCGTTTGCGATGAATTTGTCGGAGAGGTCAAGTTGACACCTGGATGCAAAACAAATCATGGATGGTGAAGGGGGTTGAACGGAAGAACCGCAGGATTAGTGGATGCTGGCCACCTTGCACCAACGCAGCGCAGCACTGCCACCTGTTGGCTGTGGCGCGCTACCGACACGGCACATGGATTGGCTTTTCCGGTCAATGAAAAAAGACGAAATCTCACACAAATGTATCTGCAATTCCAAATCTAGATTATTTCTGTAAAATAAAATAAAAAAAACAAGCCATTTTACCGAATGAATATATTCCACTCAAGCGACGATATTTTTTTTTTTTAAAAGAGAGAGACTGACGATGTCATGGATGTGTTTGTGAGCAACAGGTGGCGCTGTAGGGCTGCGCCTGCAGCCGCACACCTGTTGCTCCCTCACGCGTCATCAGTTGCCACTTTGAACGAAAGACTGCTCCTCGTTTCTGTCGCCGCTTCGGTTGCTTTGTGTTTCTTACGCCATATTTTGGTCTTCTGCCGGGGATTCGCTTGGTCCTTCGACTTCTTGTTGTTTGTAGGACTTTGCTTGTTTTGGAGTTGCTTTTCTCTTGTGTTTGATTGTGACTCCATTTTGTCAAGAAAAAGTTTGCCCATCGCAGCCAGGTACTGCATTGGTTGCAGCTCCGAAAACAGCTTTTGTTCTTTTAGCCCGAAAGGCTTCCATGAGAACAAGGTCGGTAAAAGAACAAAAGCTGTTTTCGGAGCTGCAACCATGTCAAGAAGTGTGGCGGTGGGTCACTTTGGTGGGTTAGCGGCGATCCATTTTCACGCGACCAAGGCGGCAGTCGTGAGCTTGGGCTGATCGGCGGTTTTATGTTGACCGAATTGGAATCCCATCCCCGCATCGACGGTGCGTAATTGCGCGGGTACGTTTAATGACCGCTCATTCCGATGCCGCCGGAACTCGTCAACAGATTTGATGTCACCGCGGGGAAGAGCCCGTTTTCAAACGCAATCGGATAGCGCCGATCAATGGACAACAAAGCAGATTGCGGCCGTGACCCGATGGGGTCTCCGTCGGGGTCATTGCAAGTCGTTGCAAAGTCATCGCAGAGGAAGCTGTCACACCAGTGTGAGAATCCATTTGGAGCCTCTTGCTTCCTAACCTCGTGAGAGAAAGAGCTTTCGCTGAAAGATCTCGCATCCATCCATCCATCCATCCATCTGCGCCGTTGATCTTCACCGGAGCCGATGGCGGCCGTCTTGGGGCGTGTCATCTGCATCAAATATTTCTGCTGCGTGGTTCCCGCTGGTCCCCGATTTGCCCGATGGATGGCAAGGACTCTCCCACGTCTCCCCGAATGTCACCCAGCGCATGACCGCCCGCCTCACATCGCTCCTCTCGAACTCTGATCCTTTTTGTTCTTAAACGCGAGCTTGACCTCTACTCGGTTAGAAGTTAGGAGTCGTACCCTTGTCATTGACTCCTCCTTTGTATTGGGGAGGGATGGGGGGCTGATGTATTCAATACAATGTCTGCGAGTAGGGTTGAATTTCAATTTCAACGCCGGATTGCGCAACCCCAGTGGGAAGGGAGGAGTTGAGTTTTGCATCCCGTTTTGGTTTGTGTTGCTTGAGTGGACGCGGGCGTGTACGCATCATCCGCCAGTGTGATTCGATGGCGGGGTGTATCCCGTCTCGCCATTTCTGCCGGAATCGCCATCTGAATACATATCAGGTTTTTTTTTCCCCCGCCACCGTTGTAGGAGCTCTCATTCCAATCCGAGGGCATGCGATTCCTTACCTCTTATTTCTCCTGATGCCGTCATGACTTGAACTGTTCTACTTGGGTTAGGGTTAAAAAAAAAAAAAAAAAAGATATATCTGAATGGTGCCATTTGAAGCATGCAGCGTCACCCAGCCGAGGAATGCTCTCAGCATTGCCAACTATCCACGAGGATTGGTCCAGCGCATCATGTGATTATGTTAAGCATTTGATCAAGGACAAAACATCTTGCTCGCTCGGGGGCTGACCTCGTTCAATGGAAATCAATTCCTCCGACGTCTTGTCAGACTTGAGCTTTGACGTGATTCCAAGATGAAAGCCGAGGGGTTTGTCTGCTCGGTCACCATCTCCTCTTTTGGACAATGACATCATCGGGCATGACTCATTTCACACATAAGTCGCTCCAGAGTATCGATTCCCCCCCCTGGCCTAATTATTTTCTCGTCTGGAAAATGCGCTGCATTTGCCATTTGCATTTGAGAGTTGTCTGCCTCCGAATCTTCAAGTCCTTCAATTGTCAGGGCATGGGATCGACGGCATGCGGCCCGCTCGGCTTATCGCCGGGTGCGTTTCCGGATCACCGTCGAAAGTCCCGTTTGACGTTTGCCAAAGCACCCGCGAGACACGACAAACGCGCGGAAAAAGGTGCTCTGGTCAGATGAGAGCAATGTTGAGGTTGAGCTTCCGACCGGACGATGATCCAAAACGCCACGCCGAATCCACAATGGAACGGTTCAAAACGAAACGTATGCGGGCCGAGTCCAAGGCCGTTTTAGGATCCGTGGAGAGATCTGAAAACTGCTGTTCGCAAACCGTCTCCGTCTAACCTACCTGGGATGGAGTTGTTTAGCCAGCAAGAATGGGCGGAAATGAGAAAATCATTGCATGCATGCCTGCCTGCATGTTTTATGGCTATATCGTGTCGTGGTGCTTTTTTTTTGGGGGGGGGGGGGTGTCTTCCATTTTGACAGCGTTGTGTCTCGATGGCTACACCGCGGCCATTTGATATTCAGGGTGCAGCCAAGCTTGCTTCACACTTTGAGTGCTCTGATCTGGACCAAAGCTCTTTGGCTTTCCACGCCATTTTAGTGGCGCTTCACTTGGGCGTGCGCGCTGGCATTTGCATCCGACAAATGCCGACCAAAAACAACAAGTTGCAACTCCACTGGAGGGTGTCTGGATTGTGACAAGGAACGTTGAAAAAGGACACTCGGATCACGCCATTGCCAAAAAATTGGCACGATGCGATGTTGCTGTTGGTCATGTCCGCTATCGGGAATGGGATGGAAAAGGGCTCACTTCTCTTTTGAAAACCGTTTTGAGTTGTTCTTGAGCAGGAATCCTTTGCGTCGTTTGCCTGAGTGGTGACCAGAAAGTGGAAATAGTCTGCGTGTGCGTGTGTGTTGGTTCCAGGGCGCATGAAAGGGTTCAAGGAAAAAACCAGAGCATCTCCATTCCGACGACTTTGGTATCCCCTTCAAGTGGCAAGTTTTCATGAGCACCAGACTCGAGAGGCTCTTTGGAAGATTTATTTCCCATTCGTATCTCTCCGTGTTCTGTTCTTTGTCTCTTTTGCGAGGACGTGACAAATAAAAGAGGTGCTTGATGTTTTTCCGCAGCCATTAGCGGCATGAAGATGGCAGTAATTAATTTCTTGCTTCCCAGGGCACGGACGTGAAGGAAATACGCAGACGTCTTACGTTCGCTCGAGGCACGCAGAAGAGCAAGTAAGTGCTTCTTTTCAGCTTCCACGATCATGTCACCACGGTTTTTTTTTTTTTTTTTGTTCCAGTGAAGCCTCGATGATCCACCATGGAAGTAAGAAATTGTTTTGCGCACAGAGATGAGAGTGCCAAAGTCAAGTGATGATTGTTTATGCAGGGATTCTTATCAGAGCTCAAACACGCTGATAATTATTCGGGGAAAAATAGAAAGGGGCCCGGCAACGACCCCGATGGACGTCATGTCACCAAATGCATTTGTTCCGCGTCTCCGCAAATGGAAAACGGCGCGTTGAGCCCTGCCTCCCACTGAGTCGGCTGCTCACTTCCGACTCGGCTCGTCTTTTGTTGTCCGTTCGATTGTCGGACGCCCACGCCGTGTTCATTCTCCAGAACGCCTGAAAGCTTCACCTCGACGGCGATTTGGAGTGGAGTTTTTTTCGTCGTTCTTGTTCCATCTTAGGAGACGCCATGTGCTGACTGAATGGCGAGGGCCTCGGCCAGAGTATCTTGCACTTTTTGGGGGGGTCGGAGCAAAAACGTGGGCGGGTAATCGACGGACGGCCCACTCGATTGGGCCGCACGTTGGAGCTAAAAAGGTGGAAATGTAAAAGCCGCGCCAGCACTGCAATTCGCCACCCCGAAGACTCGGCAGCGGTTGACGGTCATGCATTTTCATGACTCCATTTGCATATCTTCCTCCAGTCCATTATTTATGGACGGGGACCACTCGGATGTCTCGGTTCTGACTAGGGAAGGGAAGGAGGCGAGCATTGCAAAAGCCACTCATTAATGGCCATTATGAGGCAGCGCCCATGTGGGACTAGACTTTCAGTTCTGGAGTTTCAGGGCCCGCTTGAGTTCACATTCAAAGGAAGACACCGCATTTTCGGGCGTTAGCGCAGCGGTCCCCATTTGCTCCCGGGCCGCACAGAAAGCATAGAGACCTGACGTGACTTCCGTTTTAGCCATTTTATTTTGAAAAATGACCGGAATCTCGGTGACATCCGTCGACGCTGCGTCACTCTCGACGCGCTTCTCGGTCCCGTGCTAGCTTACCGCTAAAATGAAAGCCGAGAGCTAGCAAAATGAGTTTGAAACAAACGTCTTTGGGAGGGGGGAAAAGGAAACGGTAGAGGAGAGGAGCCGACGACTTTCAAGAAAAAGGCTCCATTTGGTAGACGCTGTCAGGATTTCCGGATTGATCTCAACAAGAGATTCCCCTGCAGAAAGCCCCGTCCGTGTATTTTTCATGCACTTTGTATTTGCGGCGTATCTTCACTTCTTTAAACGTTAGCGAGCAGAGAGTGCTGAGGCCAGATAGCGCCTGTCATGATTTGGGTTTGGAAAATGGCACCCTTGTCACGCAGGTCGGCTCATGTTATTTTGTTATATTTCGCCCGGTCCCTGAAAATATTGTCTGACATGAAAGCGCAGTGACCGAAGAACTTGTCCTTTTTCGGGTAGCGCAACCTTGATGGAGGTTGTCTTTTCATTGCCCCGCAAGTCACCTCGCAATCTCCACGCTGATGGACTTGAAAGAGCCGCATGTACCGCGCACAAAATGGCCGAGGCCACCGAGGTCAATTGGTAACGCGGTCGCCGCGGCCTCTCGACTGTCCAAAACTGGAATCCATTTGCAAGTTTTTCAGGCTTTTTCCTTTTTTTGTTGCCCCTTCTCCTCAGTGAATGGTTCTGGAGGTCAAAGGTCATATTTGTGCTCAGTGCCATAGCAGCTTCCATTTTTTCCCCCTCACTTTAACCAGTAATCACGTTGCCAAGACCAAATCTTTGTCGGGAAAGGTGAATTTCATGATATTGTCCATCCATCCATTTTCTTACCACGAGGGTCCCGGGGGGGTGCCAACAACCCTCCGCGCTCACACTGGCACCGCCCCGCCACGCATGTTTTTGTGTTGTGGGAGGAAAGTGGCGTAACCCAGAAAAAAACCCCACACAGGCCCGGGGAGGACATGCAAACTCCACACGGGGAGGCCGCAGCTGGAATTGAACCCTAACCTCTGCACTGGCAGGTCGACGCGCTAACGGCTTGACAAACGGGGCCGCCCTAATGGCAGAGGCTGAGCTCACCATTGATTTCTTTTGTTTGTTTATTTGTTTGAAGCAGAACACGAGCCGCACACAATGTTGGCCAAGGAGGGGCGACCGGATGGCCCTGCGGAGAATTGTCACTCAAGGCGAGGAGGCGAAGCTCCACGCCGGCGGCCTGCTCGGTCGATTCTCTTCATTGCGTTCTTCTGCCCTCATCCAGCGCGTGTGGAAATCAGGAGGGAAAAGAAAAATCGATGCTCTCACAACAACCTCAATTGGAACATCAAGCGGCGGCCCCTCGCTTCAAATCATTTGCTGCCAAACGAACGAGGTGTTGCGACGGGGACTTCCCTCTGCTTCCGGCCACTTCTTGCAGCTCTTCCCGGGGGATCCCGAGGCGTTCCCGGCCCAGCTGGGAGACAAAATCTCTGACAGGAACGAGGAGTCCCTGGGCTCATCCCCCAGTGTGCCGTCTTTCACTTAACACGTGCAGACCGGCGACAGGAAAAAGTCCCTCTCCGGTTTGTGACCGCGGTTAGCCAATTCCCACCGGAGCCGCGCTTTCAGACGCGGAGATGCCCTCAATCCGCCGGGGATCGGCGAAGATCTGAAACCCTGCGAAAAGAGACCTTTCAATCGTCTCCCGCCGACTGGAAAGTCCCCGTTTGGGTTGCGGCGTGCTTCATAAGCAAGGCAAATAGAGCGGCCGAAATTGGCGGCAGGGAAGGGAATGAACACGCAAGGAGAGAAACATGGTCAACATTGGAGCGCCGAAAGCCATAAAGCGGTAAGGACACTGTCAGCGGAGGGGATATCCTGCGCATTTGGAGGAGAGCCGCGTTGGATCCTTTTGGAATCAGAACCAAATCATGAATATAGAGTGGATGAGCTCAATTGTTCCAAGGGCACGAAGACATCTCCCAAAAAGGAATGGGAAGACATTGCATTCCCCCCCAAAAACACCAGCAGTGTAATTTTTCATGGAAAAGCAAGCAAGCTACATCACAGATAGCAGCAGGATTAGCATATGGAAGCAGGCCTCTGGCACCTCCGGCGACCTTTGTGAGGACAAAGTGGCGCAGAAAATGGACGCATGTTGCTCGTCTCTTTCGCGTGACTTCAATGGTCGTTATCCGCATCCAACTTTGACTACTCGGTCTGTCAAAAACAAAAACAAAACCCCCCAATATGTGAGCAGGCAACGTGACTGTACCTAATCGATTGTCCTTTTCCACAGCAAAGAATCTCGCCATCTTGCAAACGTTGGCCCCTGCGCGGGTTTGCGCTTTAAGGGTCGGCATAAGGTGGCCTGCAAAATGGCGCCACCTTATGCGGGGCGTCAGTCAGCCAGTCAGATGAGCGAGCCCACGCAAGCCGAGTTTCCCATTTTTTCAGCAAATGGAAAACATTTCGGGCTGCTGAAGTGATTTCCTTTTCTTCAGTCGCGTCTCCTCCGGCGCGCGGTCAAGGCTCCCGACCTTTTCTCCGCGCAACCACGAAGCGCGCTCCCTTATCGCACTTCCGACGTCAACCGCGACCTTGGGCTTTCCTTTTTCAAGCGAAAAGGTCACCGGATCAGGAAGAAAAGCTTTCCGAAGAGAAGCGTGGCTCTCGGTGGCCTGCAAAATTCAATCGGCGACGGCCGTACGGAAAGCAGCCGCATTTAGACCTTTCCCACATTTGCATATGCGAAATGGGCGATGAGAGTGATTTTGATTGATTTTTTGTTGTTGTCGTTGCTTATTATTTTCACTTTGCGGTGACCTGAATGAAAAGGGGCCTCCAACCGTGCGCGTCGGTATTGACTTGCGCGTCACGACAGCCGTCATGTTGTCAGAGAGAAGAAGGGGCCAAAATAGCCTGGGCCTCCTTTGTGTTTCCTTGTCACTGTAATGAGCACGTGGGGCGAACGCGCCACTTTTCGTGTCTCTCTTAGCGTCTGTGCACAATACGCGACGCCACGAGGGCTGCAATCGGGGCACCGTGCAGTCAAGCGCCGCACGGCACGAATGATGGGATCGGATGCACGCGCGGAATCTTTTCCCAAAGAAAAGCCCATTTGGTGCAAGGTGACGGCCGGCGTCCGTTCCGCGATTAGGATCTCAATCGGGCTGGATCGAAAGCGGACTTGGGCCCCCCTCTGCTTTGAAGTACATCGTTTAGATCGGCTCTGACACCCGACTGTTGTTTTGCGGAGAGTTGCCGTTCGTAGGGCCGCAGATATTGCGATACAAACAGAGTTCATTTTGGAATGTGGACACAGCAGACACGACGAAACAGCTGTTTGATAGCCCAGTGTGGCTACACACACACGCACGCACGCACACACTCACTCGCCATCACTGTGCTCTTGTGTGTTGAATGTGAGAGAGAGATTGGATATCGGTTTGCCGGTGACTCCAAAGACAACATGGCGCGGTTCTGCTAATCCATCATCATGACTTTATGAGGCGGCGGTTGAGTAAACGTGAATCATGACCGCATGTCAATAAGCAGCTCACCTAAGAGCGGAAATGAGCGCCGACTTTCATTAAGTTGATGGCCGGTGGCGAGCTTTTATGATGAGCGTGTCAATATATCTCGCGGGTCACGGGGGTCCAACTCAAGGCCTGCCCAAACTCCTCTTCAACGGCGACTTTCCCCTTCAAATCGCAATCCCAATGTCATTTTGGCCGCCGGGGCCTTTCCCAGCCGACTTTGGGCGGGAGGCGGACGGCACCCGAAACCGGTCGCCAGTCAATCATCGAGACCCAACGAGCGTTCACACCGTCACCGAATGGAAAGTGATACCGGCGATACGGTGGGCGGGTTCCTCGGAGCTCACCGCGCAATGCAGTCGTGGAGGGCGGCGATGTCGTTTGACGATCGACTGGAACGAATCGATGAATGAGCGCTGAAATTGCTGCCTCCGTGTCCGCATCTCCAGCCCAGGATGTTTGCAAAAGCCCGTTGGTTCCGAAAAAGCTCCGAGCCAAGCGCAGCAATCGGGGCCAATCCATTATCAGGATTGGATACGCCAGTCCTCTTAGTATGCAGCTTGTAAACCGTCTTGATCTGATGGCGCTCCGTAATGTGAAAGCATTAGTGGAGGAAGCACAAGGCTGCGCCTGCTGCTGCCGCTGCTGCTGCTGCGGCTTCTTTTTTCTTTTTTTGGGGGAAACACAATCACACTTTTGGGTCCATTTGGACCTGGTGACGTGGGAAGCTTGATCAAGTCAGCAGCTTGCCTCAAACGTTTCCCTGCAGAAACAAGGTGAGAGCAAGCACGGCACTGCACACTCATTTGGACTTACGAGGAAAATACATCCCATCTATGGAGAGCAATATTTCAGAGTTTGGGTTTGCGCCAACTGAGTGACTCGGATCTCGCCCGCTGTCCGCAACCTTGAAAGATGACATCAACCGAAAAGAGGAAACTGTCCCCAAATACTTGAGATGGCGTTTTGTAACCCGCCGTCCGCCGTCGGCATGCTTTAAGCATCAAGCGCCCTCGACATTTTCCAAACCCCAACTGAGCGGAATCCCGCGGGACCGCGAGTGTGAAACCGTACATTAGCGAAGCGAACGACGAGTCGCTGTTGCGTGCGCAGTGCCCCCGCTTTGCTTTTGGGTCACATCACACCGACGCCGTTTGGAGCCTTCTCGCTGGATTTCCTTCCCGTCTGTCCTCAGCTGTCACTGGCCGAGGGGAGAGTTGCATTTCGCAACAGGTTTGGTTCCGGCGCTCTTTGCTTTCAGTTCATTCTCGATGCTTTTGACAAGACAAATCTTGAGGTGGCACCTGAGGAGAAAAAACACATTCAATTTGGAGTCTTGGCGTCAACATAGAAAGAATGGAGAAAATCTCGACTTCTGTTTGGATGGGGAAAAAAAAAGAATAAAAAAATTCTTCAGCTTCTGCGGAATTGTGAAATCTAATCAGAGACGGCCAGGAAAACACACACACACACACACACACACACACACACACACGTGCGCACACTTCCATTTTCTGCTCCCGCACCTCGGGATGTAATCTAATCACCCATCTTGGGATTCAAGTGGTGGTCAATTTAATGAGATTTTGCTGTGAGCGACGCAATGGGTCCCTGGCGGCGCTTGCGGGAATAAAATGCCTCCTTATTGATCAAATAAAAGCAGACGCAGATTAAATTGCGCAAAGCCCAAAGCCCCGCTTCGCCCTCGGTGGATTCATTTGGCCTCCGATGTTTGCTTTGACCGCATTTCCATGTGGCGAACGGCTCTGGAAAAACGACACGAGGAAGTGGATGCCAGGAGCTGCGTCGGAGCTCCGGGCATCCATTTTTCGGGTAGCGTGCGCAGGGCGAGCTGCAGCCTAAGCCAGCCGACCGACTTCCCCGATGGGAAACGCGTATTCTGCAGCAGCGGCGTGTTGCTGACGTCACGCCGCTGGGGGACGCTCGCGTTGCCGCTAGAGTCCGGGTGCTCCGAAGCCGTCGACCTTGGAATGAGACGGACCCAACGTGACAAGACGGGCCAGATCTGGCCCCCGTAACCTTGGGTTGGACGCCGGTGTGATACGGCATCCGCACTCACGACTCGACTGAATCCTCACCTCAGCTCCTCCCAGATGACCCCTTTCCCTTTCCCTTTCCCTTTCCCATTTGCATTTGCATGTTCCTGGCACATGGGTAAATAACGGCAACTCATTGTTGATGGACTCGAGCCACTTGAGCGAGCGGAGCGCTCGGCGGATGGTGGGCACGTTGAACTCGTATTGCGGGGCGGCCGCCTCTTCATCCCGTACGCGCTCCTCTCAAAAGAAGAAAATGCTTTTCTGATGCAAATAAAGGCCACTCTTAATAATTAGACCTCGTCCTCGTCATTTGAGAGCGCCGACCTCCTTTTGGCTTGGGTGACAGAAACGGAAGGTTTCCAGAAAAACGTCGGCCGCTGTATCGACGCGTTTTTTCCCTGCACTATTTGTCCTCATCACGCTGACGGTCGACCCGCAACCCGTCCCCGCTGACTTTTGCCGAGAGGAGGGACATTTCCGAGGAGGACAGTGGCACAACTACTTACGGACGTCTCCTCATACCAAAGGTTCAAGTGACGAAACGCCTCGACAGGAAAATATTATTGCCTCTTGTTACAAAAGAAATGTCAAGATACAAAAGGTAAAACAAATACAGGATGGGCCGCTCGTGGCAGCTGCGACTTTCCTGAAGGCAACCTACTTGGAGCCGCTCTGCCATTGGCTACTACCGAGCAGCATCCTGGCATCCCATTGGCTAAGAGGGACCTCTTCTGTATACGTCCATGCGGGGAGCTAAATGGTTAGGTGTTGATGCGGCATCCTCATCATTCGCCCAGGAAGTGTTCCGATGGTTTTAGCTAAATGTGAATTACTCAGAAAAAAGGTCGACCCGTCGGGCGATTTCCAGTCCAACCTGGGTTTTGGTCCATAATCCGTTCCAGAAGGCTGTTTGAAAGCCCAAATGGTTCAAAAAGCCGAAACCAGGCTCTTTTTAAAATGAAAATGTTGACTGAACAATGGAAAGCAACACGAGGAAGCGTCACTTCCTGGTGGAAGGAAGGCGAGAGGAGTCAAATGGTGCGTTCAATTTGTTCCAGAACCCAGAAATGTGTTTGTCATCCGAGGCATAAAGAACGTGACATTTTTGGTCGGAAAGCAATTTGGATGAGAACCGAGACGTTTGAAATCGGAGGTTTGACTGTACATGCGAAAGGCGTCTCACTCCCTCATCCGTCTCTCTGCAGTAAATGTCATTCACAGATTTCTGCTTTGAATTAACGACGCCACCTGACAAGTCAGGGCGCGCTTTCAAGGTGAAAGCCAGAAATTGGATGCGGGTGACATCCGTTTGCTCTTGTTAGAATTGAGTGAATGCCGAGAAAGAATGGACACCGGCGCTGTCACTTGTGAAATAAGGCCAACGAAAGGAGGTGCAATCCAATTCGGTGCCTCGAAGGAGAGGAGAGGGAGCCGCAAATCTCCCCAAAGCGCCTTGAATGCACGGCGCCAAAGTGGCCCCTCGTGGCGGCTCAGCGTTCGGCCCGCTCCAAACATTTGCTTGTCATTTCATGCCGTCGCTTGATGCCGCGTCTCATCTCGCTTCATTTGGACACTTTTCACGGATTGAGGCGAACAATGGACGTGCACGCGGCTGCACGGCGCGTGGTGCTTCTGAACCCAAGCGGGACTGAACCATTGGCATTGATCAGAATTCCTTTGAAATGCCTTTTCAAATGGCATCGCGAAATTTCTGCCGCCGGGTTCGGAACTCCTCGCGCTTGATCAACAGGCGTCCGCCGCTGTGGAAGCATTTTCCAAAGGAAAAAGCTAATCCATCCGATGACCCCACGCAGGTCCAAATCAAACCTTGAGTGGCGTCTCTGGTGCTCACTGGCTTTGGATGGCGGAGGGAGAGGCCAACGTCCGCCACGAGGGATCCCAAAGCGGAACGCCGCCGGCGGGAGGACAGACGAGAAACTTGGAACGCGTGCGTCCCTCCAAAATGGCTCTCCACATCAAGACAAGAAATCAATCAACACAAAGACTCAAATGGGATGAGCGCGGAGGACAGAGTCAGAGTCACTTGGGCGTGGAAGGAGACAAGCGCGGCGGGGAAAAATCGAGTTTAACAAGTGAGTGGGGGGGCCGGGGGCAAATCAATGCGACGTAAACATTTGATGTGTACTTTCACAGGCGCTGATTGATTGTCTTCGCCAAATGAGTTTGCCACGACGCCAAGGAGACGCGAGTCCGCTCGCCGTCATTGGCTCGAGCGGCGGGCGAAAGCCGTCACGTGACTTGCGCCTCTTATATAGGAGGCTGACACTTGCGGGGAGGCGAGTGCGCCCAAAGAGTCTTTGCACTCAGCATGGAGCAGTGAGGACCACGCAGCGCCCACCCACCCCCACCCCCGCACTCACATCGCGGCTTCAGCTTCGAACCTTTTTCTCCCCCTTCCAAGTGCAGTTGCCTTCCGTAATTCACAGACCGGCGACTTTGGCATCATGGCCTTGCGTCTTTGGCCACTTTTGATGCTTTTCCTCGCCGCGAGCCAAGTTTGGGGCGAGGAGGACCCCCAAAGAGGGAACGACGACTACTGGACCGACGACGACGACGACGACCGCCTTCCTCAGGTCAGTCCGTCCACGTTTTGCCTCGCGTGCTTCATTTCGCAGCCCGCGTCGTCGTTGTCCGAAGAACCGAATGGCAGACTCGAAGCTTTGCTGCCAAATCGTCCGTTCGCGTCTTGGATGTCTCGAGCAAATAGTTGAAGACGCCACTCGCGAGAAAGATGCAGACGGGGGGGGGGGGGGGGGCTTGTTGGGGAGTTCTTGGCTCCTCGACAGGAAAGGAAATGCGTCCATTTGCCTCCCCCAAAAAGTGTCCAGAATCAACGGGACGGATGCCGACTCCACGTTGCCTCGCGCGTCCCAAATTGCCATTTGGGGCACGTCTCGCGTTTGACTTTGTCAAGTGGAGCGATGCCAAGCCGAGGCCATTCTTGCAATGAAAATCCTTGGCCAGACATCGCGCTCCCCCCTCTCTGGTCTCAGAGCATCGCATTAAGGCAGGCGGGAGAGCCTTCGTCCCCCAAAGGATGAGGATGATGATGATGATGATGATGAAGATGAAGATGATTGCGAATCCTGTTGTGCTTTCTCTGCATCTGAATCTGCGCCCTTGGTCTTTTTTGCCCTCGGCAGGACAAGCGGATGTCGGGTGCCCCCTTGAGAGAAATCCTTTTGAGGAGGACAAGGAAGCCGCGGCCGCATCAGTTCATCAGCCTGATGGGGAAGCGCTCCATGGGTAAGCCTTGACAAACGCACGCTTTGGACTTTGGACTTTGTTTGCGGCCTCACGCTCACAACGTTTTCCTCTTCTTCTTGTTTTTTTTTTTTTTTTAAACCAAAGCAAAGACGGAGATTCCACGCAAAAGTAAGTACCAAACATAAAAAAACCTGACCTCAATATTCTGAATGCCTATTTGCACTCCCTGACCAAAACGCTTCCAATCGAGTGACGAGTGAATGATTAGTTTTGGGGGTTTTTTTGTTGCTTTTATTTCCCCACCTGTGACTCTCTGAAGTGAAGTTGCTCGTAGAAATGAGGAAGTCTCCTATTCCATCCGTGAGCCCTAAACGTCTTTTGCGGAATGATTTGCGGCAGTACGACGCACGTCGTGCCGAAATGGACACAATCTCAAACGGCACCGCACTCTTCATCATCATCATCATCATCATCATCATCATCTGTTGCAGCTGCGCTTGATTTGGCAGCAACAGTATTTGGCCTCCCATTATTTGGCCCCCTCTGACTAGTTTTGCCATCCAAATCTGCTCCCGACTCCCGGATGAGGTCGCAGTGGTGTCGTGACCTGCCGGAAGGACTTGTCACCGTTTCCCACCAAATTAGCAGCCCCCGCATGAATTAACACCGTTTGGAGAAAGTCTGATGATGAACAAGCGCAAAGGAATTCCTGTATTGGAAATGTTTTTGTTTTTTTATATATATGGAATACTAATTGTGTCTGATCACGTGTTCAATTTTTTTCTTTTTTTTTTTCTCAAGGGCATAAAGTCAACTCTTTTGTTGGCTTGATGGGAAAAAGAAACCAAGAAGATCCAGGTAAGTCCTTGCGCCGTGTGCTCACACCTGATTCGGAGCCGAGACGCAATTGTGCCCAGATTGACATCTTGCGCAATCGTGAAGCATCATCGAAAGTCACAACCACGAACAAATGAGGCCTTCAATGTTTGATCTTTTTCAAATGGAGATACAGTAGAGAGTGAAGACATGTCTTCCAGAACGACTTCATTTTGGAAGTCGGGTCATTTTGATGTCCATCTAAAGAGGGTCACAGGCTCATTGGATGTGGATATCAAATAACAAGGAAATGAGAATGCGTTGGAGCAAACCAACACGAGATTTCAAACACAAACGGTACATATCCGATATCGCTCTCAAACAAGCTGTGTTTTGAGGCCTCCTGTTTGTGAAATGTCTCCTGCAGATTCTTACGAATGGAGCACGATACAGATGTACGACAAGCGACGCTAAAACGCCTCATCTGCCCGTTGGTCCTCTGTGACGGGCGGGGCTCTCGACGTTTGTTTCACTTTGTGGATGTTCCTTGCTGTTCATCAAATAAAAGAATTCTGTTTCCGTGTTTCAGTAGCGGCCATGTGTTTCCTGCGCAGATGGCGCTGTTGTCGGCCGAGTCCTCGTGTCTCCCAAACCATCACTTTTCAAGAGAGCTAAGCAAAGCCAAAAGAAAATCAATTCAAATACAAAATGCAATTTCGTAATGCCCATTTCATTTATTAAGGACCCACAAAAAAGCCCCTCCACCCTGGTTAAAAACGCCTGACTATCCACGGTCGTTTTTTCGGTAAAAAAACACCTTACTTTTGGAATAACCTTCTGTGTGGAAAAATGGAACTCTCTGAATGAGCAAGACCTGAACGTCCAGATTGCCCTTTTTCCTGGATTTGATTCTTTTGCCACAGTCGTCAGAAGCTGCTCAAGATTTTCTCCGGGGCAATATAAAGTTGTGTCATCAGCAGAGGTAAAAAAATATTGCTAGTCTTTGCTCATTCTTCAGCGGCCGGCGCACTCGTCTTGTCATCGTCAGTACGTTGTTGTTGTTGTTTTTTTCGGCGCCATGAAAATGCAAGCGGTGTGGTTTTATAGAAGCTTTTATTCGTTGCACTACTACAGCAATGACAATGAATGGAAGCAAAGCAAATCATGAGTATGGAAAAGAGACAGCAAATAAACATCAAAGGCATTGAAATGCAAAAGTGGCAAAACACAATGACTAATGCGTGGCAGGTGAAGCGTAGATGCGGCCTTGTATTCAGATCTTTGATCTGAAGGATTTCAGTTGGGATGACAAAAGTCCGCACGTCAACCTGACTAACAAGGACGCGGCACTTGACAAGTACGCAACGCTGCCACCTCTTTGTCGTATAGGAGGAGCTACGCGGCAGCGAGAAATCAGAAGAACGAGGAAGCATGCTAGTTGCGGTATAAAAACAAAAATGACCCCCCCCCCCAAAAAAAAACCCATGCATGGCCGGTTAACGGAAAACAGTAACAGCTGATCAATTTGAATGCGACTCATTATGTGTGGTCTGTAATTGGCCAACAGTCTGAATTGGAGGCACAAAGTAACAGTTGAAAGGGGGGGGTGTCAACATTCTGCCGATATGACCAACAACCTCAGTTGGAAAAAAAACGACTCAAGGTAAACAACGGATAAAATGTGGCTTTTTTTTTTGGTTCCAATTGTTTTGAATGAGTTTGGTGCCCTGCTTCGCTTGTATTTCAATCCCAAAGTATTGACACGAGATGCGCTGAAAATGATTTCCAAAATTTCGGCGAAAAGCAAAACTTAACCGAACCCTAACCGAGTGGACGTTTTGCGTCACTTGCGGTTCTCGGGGTGCTCCCGGTCGCGTTGGTAGATGGACAGCGTGCGGGCCGACGGGTCGGTGGCGTCGATCCAGCGCGGCATCCAGAAATGGGGCAGCAGCTCAGCGTGGCCGGGGAAGTGCTTTTCAAACACCCGCCTGAAGTAGTAGGCCTCTTTGCTACGGGGGGGGTTGTGAGCGAAGAGTTTGGAGGCGGCCGCCATTTGGTCGTCGCTCACCTGTCAAAAGACGGAACAAGTCGGCATTTGACGTTGGCAAATCCCCCAACTGGAGCTCCGATTCTCATGGGAAATGCTCGACTCCTGTCGCCATCGCCACGCCTACCGTGGACGAAAGGTTCTCCTGCAGAAAGATGTACCAGGACTTCTTGAGGGACATCACGCCGTCACTGAAGGCTTCTTTCCTCCTCCACAGGATCTCGTCGGGGATCAGTTTCTGGCCGCCGAAGGAGTCCCTCAAAAGGTACTTCTCCACTCCGTGCTGCCGACAAATCATCGCCGTGCTTCATAGTTGACAAATCCCGGCAAATAATGATCTCCCCCGACCCCCCCCCCCCAAAAATAAAAAAATACAAAATACGTAGCATGTAAGAACGAACCCGGGGATTTCTCATTTCCTCAGGCAGGGCTAGGTAGTAAGCGGTCAGCCTGTGGTCCAAGAAAGGCACGCGGAGCTCCAAACTGAACCACAAATGGCACAAATGCGTGAAGCGCTCAATGCGCATTGGTTGGCGGCGGCGGTCCCCCCCCCCCCCCCCCCCTCCCCCCACGTTACCCGTGTGCAGAAGTGGTGCGATCGGCTCGGAGATTATCAAACAGGTAGAGTTCTTTCAGCAGTCGAACGCTCTCTTCCGCTCCTGCTTTGCTGCTGGGCGCCTGCGGTCGGGGGGCCAAGAAAAGATTATTGGCATTTGGCATTACACGTGAATCCATTTCGGAAACGGGGGGGGGGGGGGGGGGGGGGGCGGCTTGCCTTGTGGAAGTAAATATAGCCCTGCGTGAGCTCGTCAGAGCCTTCTCCGGAGAAGATCACCACGCTGTCCGTCTTCTCACGGATGTATTTGGAGACCAAGTACATTCCTGCAGGGGGGGGCAAAAAAAAGGGCAGAGTGGGTGAGAGGCGTTGTTTCGAAGAGAACAAAAAAAAAAGTCTCAAGATGAGTTCTTTCGGAGTTCAGGGGTGGCTCCTTAAGAGCTTCCCTGACTCCGCGATGGCATCGTCTGCTGGTCAGGCGGCATCTCGGCCGACTGGTCAGGAGGGCCAGCTCGGTCCCGGGGCCGCTCCCCGGACACTTTGGAGGAGGCGGACAACAGGAGGATGCCAGCCAAGCTGGACTTGCCGTCTTTTTCCACCTTTGAAGTCTGATTGTAAAAAAAATATGAATTCATCGTGGCCCAAGTTGGGTTCTTGAAGAGAAATTCATGCAGGGGCGAATGTAGGATCAGAGGAGGATGAGGAGGAGGAGGAGGGCATTCGAGAAGGAGGCATTTGCTCGGCAGGGGGCCGAATTTACCACTCAAGACACACACATCATGGAGGGCCGCGCGCTTTAGCGGACTGCTCAGTGTTCCCTCACCAACAGAGGCCCGTACGGTGGTGATGTCGTAGGTCTCCAGGCTTACAATGACTTCCTCGACAGCGCGAATGCCTTCTTCTGCGGTAAAGTTCACTTCGTGGTGTTCGCTGCCGATGTAAGCCGCAACCTTGGACAGACAACAATCACGGTTGGCACCGGAAGAGCAGGTCCACATGGACCGGTAGAAAGACAAACGGGGTGATTTAGGAGCCGTAAATGGGAAAGTCTGACCTTGCGGGCAGCCAAGATGTCCGGGCTGTCCTCCGACCCGATTGAAAATGTTTGAATGGGATATTTCAGCCCCTCTTCTTTTGCCAGTTTCACCAACGTCGCGGCAACCAAACTGGAATCCAGACCACCTGAACAACGGCGAGTTGACTTTCTCAAAAACGACGGACTCTTTTTGACCACAAAATAATATCTCAGCAATCTTACTGAAGCGATTTACGTTCGCAGTGCAGCGACTATCAACTCGAGCGCCGCCATTTGTGGCGGCTGTGGCGACAGCTCACACGTTCTTTGTCAAAGTTGGTTCAAATAAAAAGGAAAGGTGACGCAACACCGCGGTAAACGGGCCTCTGGTTTGGAATCGGTTGCAAATCTCCAATTCAAATGAGTGAATGGTCGCCCCCCCCCCCCCAAAAAAAAACCCCAATGTCTTCCATATATGACTTTCAACGGAGGTTGAAAATGGTTTGTAAATCCTTGTCTTCTGTTTTTATTTGCACAACATCCCAACTTCACTGGAACCGGTGTTTGTTCAAGCTTACTCTGTGTAAAATCTGCTGAAAGATAACAAATGAAAAAATCCTTGGAAAAGTACCTGAGAGAAGACAACCAATTCTCCTGGTGGCCATGAGACGTTTCCTCACTGCATTCTCAAACAAGGTTCTGATGTTGTCCTTCACGGTGTCTTCATCAAAACCTTGGAGATGTCAAGAATGACAGTTCAACCTTTTTTGTCTCGTACGAAATGAGAGCAGCTCAATGGCGAAGGCCAATTCCTACTTGCTGGCAGCTTGCCCACAGTGTCGTAGATGGCATGAATGGGCTCATTGGTGCAGTCGTGAAACTGCTCCAAGCGAGCCGATTTCACTTTGCCGTCGGGCTTCAAATCAAAGACCTCCAAATGTCCCGGAAGGAAGGGGGTGATCTTGACAGGACTGCCCAATGCGGGGATAACGTCCATAAGACCTGCAAGGAAATTCAACAACTTGGCCTAAGAAAACGCACAATATCTTCCCCTAAACTGAAAAGCTGGTGAACCCCCCCCCCCCCCCCCCCGCATATTTGAGAGTTTGCTAATTAACCTTTTCCTCACACACACACCAAAAAAACGATTCGCTATTTTTCAGGTCAGGTCTGAACCGTGTCTCGTGTCACATGATCACTTAGTGCCACCTTGTGGCATTTTGGGACCAAGTCGGCCGGCCAAGTTTGACTGACGACGACGTGGACGATAAAAAAAATCGTTGACGATTCATTTCAATGTTGACATGTAGTTTAGTGAGGTGTTTATTTATTTGTCGGTGTGTTTTCCTGCCAAATTTGTCTCGTCTCCCGCTTCTCCCGCTGGCTAGCTGTATGGCTCGTCTGTGACGCGCATGCGCAGTGGTACTAATCCGGGTCACTGGTGACGTCAACAGAAGGAAGCGCGGTGGCGAATGCGACATCGTGGCTAAACGGTGTCAGTGTGAGCAACAGAGTCCGAATGTTCGGGCGCATTTCACCAAGAAATATGTACTCGCTGCCAAATCAACTTTTTTTTTTTTTTTAACTGATCAATTGTATAAACGGGTGTCAAAAAATGCTGTCTCTGCGTCCTGTGAGATCTTGAATTTGGGGCCAAAGTGTCTCTGTGGGGCCATCTTCGGGCTAAACGAGGCACTACAAGTCCATGTGGACTTTCTCCGATCTGATTTGGATCGCCTATATGGTGCTTTTGCGCCATCTTGTGGCATCTCGGTGCCAAGGAACGGTCTTGCTTCGAGATCCTTTCTGGACCTTAGTAAGATCGATGCCACGTGTGAGCCCCGGCTCGGTTCCTCTGGATTACCTTTGGCTTCGGAGCAGACTCCGAGCAATCCATCGTCAGTGAGCAGTCGAAACAAAGGGCGCACGCCGTACGTGTCCCTTCCCAGGCACACTTTTTGCTCGGTCGTGTCCAAGAGAACAAAAGCAAAAGTGCCGTCCAGGAGCGAGGCCGCCTTGTCGATGCCGAAGCGCTCATACAAATGGAGCAAGACCTCGCCGTCCACCTCGGTCTGGCAATCAAACTCAAATCGCTTCTTGAGCTGAAAGAAAGAGTTGGGGGGGGGGGGGGGGGGGAAACAAATGACCGAGAGGAAAGAACAAATACGGTCCCCGGTACACAGACAACAAACATTGAGCGGATGGCGTCCTGGAGTTCACGAGCCCGCCGCCCCCTTCAGGCAACCTCGCGAATTGCAGACTTCAAATGCAAAGCAGACACGTCGTCAAACCAAATCACTTTGTTGACCTTGCTGCGAATGGATGTTTTCACTTAGGTTGGGGCCCAAAAGTTTTAAAAAAAAAAACAAAAAAAAACAAGTGAGCCCCGAGATTAGGCGGGGAAACTCTGACTCATCCGTTTCCAGAAAGACGCGTGACAGAAATCAGAGTGAAGTGTGCCGGGGCAGGCAGAGCCGATGGCATCCAAGTGGCGGCGTCTCCGCAGGGGCTCAAAGTCACCTCATTGTTCACTGTCGAGGTGGTCTTTGCTTGGTACGCAAATCCGTACTCAACAAAACACCAATTGCGTCGAATGCAAAGGACCCAGATGTTTCCCATTCCCATTCAAAAATCGGGGATTCAGCATCCCAAGAGCTTCCCTCGGTCAAGTGACCGTGGCGACAGAGTGGGAATTTCTCTTTGCAAAGGAACGTCGGGTGTCTCCCCCGTCCGTCTCCCTCCGAGTTTTCGCACAACCTGCTCGTCTGGCTTTGGGCTCCGGAAATATTTCAATCGGCACTCGGCGTGCACACCGCAATTGGAGAGGAAGCTACGTTAACGTGCGCGCAAAATCTGCAGCAGATGTTGGCAGCGTGGGACTTGGGGGGGGGTTACATAATGTACACTTGCCGTGCGTGCAAAATGAGCAAACGTGAGCTTGACATATGGAGTCAATGGTAGCATGGGAAAAAGGACCCACCATACGACTACTTGAAGGCACTTGTGAAAATGCCGCCTCATATGCACTTGGGCAAGCTTGCGCCCAAAAGGCAACTCAACCGACAAGCTTGACGTCCAAGCGTCCAGGTTACGTCCAATCCACAAGTGGAATTTTTTCGACGACGGCTTGAAAGCTAGCGGCCATTTCATGGGCCGGACGTGGACGCCACATCGTGCAACAACAATTCACATTCAGAAATCGTGCCGAAAGCAATCGCGACACTCGTCACTTGCGATACGTTTCGACACACTGCCAGTGTGAAATGTGCTCGGTACGTTGTTTTCCTCCCGCATTCCAAAAACGTGCATGACGCTCCAAATTGTCCCGAGGTTCGAGTGTGAGCGCGGAGGGTTGTTGGTCTGTGTGCGCCCAGCCATGGGCTGGCAAGCGGTTCAGGGTGCCCCCCCCCCCGCCGACGGCCCCAAGACGGCCGGGTTAGGCTCCGGCACCTCCCGCCACCCTCGTGAGGATCAAGCCAATCGCAAAATAGATGCACGGATGGACGTACTTGTTCATTTTGTAAAGATGAACTTCATTTTTTGGGGGGGAAAGTGGAAAAATGAAGGATACTCCTTTGTTTTCAAATTTGCGAGCTGAACGTTGAAGCGATTAGTGTCCAAAATGAAGGGCGTTTGCCCAACCCTGCCAACGTGTCCATCTGTTGGAACACGCACGAGCACATTCTTCTTTAATGAACGTGTGCGTAAAATAGGCCTTGCTTGGCTCGGGCCCTCCGGTGCGCAATTTAAATTGGTTTATGGCTTTTTCCGTTCGTGACTTCAGCCCCCTTCCCCGCCCGGCCCCTCCACATTCCAAGAACAAGCTGCTGTCGGGTTTTCATGGTTGTTTTTCAATCCATTCAAGATGCCGTCCTGTTGACTAACTGGAGCCAATTGAATATTTCAGTCAAAGGCCGTTTGGAAGGCCCCAATCGAGGAGGAAATGCTTGACTGCTGCAGCGTGATCACATTTGCAATGGTTTCGTCAGCGCTTCATATTTTCATTGCAGTGTTTCGGTCCCCTCAAGTCAGCCCAAAATCTTTTTGCTGCTTATTCGAGACTCGAGTCGTCCCTCGGTGGGATTGTGAGCGTGAAGCGTTGTTGTTCATCTGTGTGTGTGTGTGTGTGTGTGTGTGTGTGTGTGTGCGCCCTGCGATGGGCTGACGACCGCTTCAGGGTGCGATGCCAGCAACCTTCGTGAGAGTCAGTGCTTGGGATAATGGCTGCATGGAAAACTTTTCAACTCCCTCAAAGAGTCGGCCTAGCGAGGAATGTTTACATCGTGTGCAGACCGCCAGCGAATGCTTTCAAACCGCAACCTGATTTAATGCAGTGACACGCGTGCACATTGCATGTCAAGAATGAATTCTGAGAAACAAGTCTGCGGCCGCTCTTTCAGCTGACCAAAAACTCCATTCCAACCTCAACTAGAAGCCATTTCAAATCCGAAATTTCAGCCTTGTCATATCATCAGCTCAAATCTTTCCTGTCCATGTTGCGGTTTGGCGTCGTCGGATGAAAAATGAACCTTGACCTCCTTTTTCAAGTTATTCGTCAAGCAGTCAAAAACCACATTGGAGTTTTGTTCAATGTCGCTTTGGACGAAATGACATGAACCGCAGCGGCGGTCAAAAGAATGAGCTGATGTTTCTGAGAGTGGGCAGTTGTCTCGCTGGCTCGCGGAGTCATTCCGAGTCAATTTGGTGGTTGCGGGAACATTGGGTTCCAAATTCCAATATCAGGGAGTCCGTTTGCTGTGCAGGTTTTCCACAATCTGAATTCAAACCTCATGACAATCATGAGGATTTTTGCTTTCATCTCGAGTACGTCAACGTACCTTCATTTTAAAAAATGCGGCTCGATGCAAATCAAGCTGTATTGTATTGTATTCCCTTTAACGAAGCGCCATCTAGTTGCCGCTTTTATTCCAGGCGCCTTCGGTATGAAAACCGGTTTGAAAATAGATCGTTGATTGAAGGCGTGCAGAAAATGCGGTCGTCAATGCATCAATATGATGAATGAATTCTCCAAATGCCTCTCAATTAAACTGATCATCAATTAGTCGTAATCGAATGGACCTGCGATCGATGTGAAATCCACGCCTGGTCACGCGGTCCAAACCAAAAAGGCAAAGCGCCGGCGTATCCTTACCGTGAGATGGTTGTAAATCTCGCCGTTGTAGCACAGCCACAAAGAAGGGAACTTGTTGACGTGCAAGGGTTGCATGCCGTGCAGCTGATCCAAAATCACCAGACGATGGAAGCCCAAGCAGCAGTTGGTGTAGCCGTGGATATTTTCAAAGCGGAAGGCGTCCGGGCCCCGGTGCGCGATCTTCATGGCGTTGGCGCACTGAGCCGACAGGCACTCGTCGCTGCCAAACATGGCCCAGATGCCGCACATCTCCGATCTGTGGGGACAAGCGCAGAGAAACCACCGACTGTGGTCCAGAAGCCAAAGACCGCAAGGGACATGGCCTTCGTCTCTTCCATGTTAGACAGCAATTTCAGATTCTGCCCACACGGAAAGACAGTTTGCCAGGCGGGATGATTTTCTTCAAATCAAACTTTTTTTCTTTTTTTTTTATACACAATGCGCCCCGTTATCGACGACATTTACAAAAGGCGGCGAATAGCGTTCTTTGTGTTCCTACTTGACAGTTTGAGCTCCTCGCAATTTTGTCCGTATGTGTGTGCGCGCGTTGACACAAATATTGACCGGCATTATCAGATGGGATTTGCAAGTCACTCGGAGGTGTTTGCCCGCAAACAAAGAAGCTAAACAAGTGTCAGGAGCCAAAGTTTAATCAAGCCGCACAAAACATCCCAGTGGGCATCTGATGTTGATCCAACAATAAGAGGACATCAAAATGCAATCTTCTTCATCAAATCGATGCACGCACGCACGTACAAAGCAAGTACTTAACCCCGAGGCCGCCACAAACATCTATTCTGTTGTTTGTAATCTTTTACTCAATGTCATCTTGGCTACTACAGCAAAGAAAAAAAAAAACAAGATGGCTAAAAAGTGACCTTCTTCCATGCAAATCATACCTGGGAAAAGGAAAGGCAGCAGCCATTGCTTCAATACGATTCCAATGTATTAACCTCCACACAGTTCCCTACAAATTCTTTTTCAAAAGCGGTCGCAAATGTGGCTTCGCACCATTTTCGCAAAGAGGCTCATCAATAACCTGCGTCCCGGACCAAGTCCCTTCCATCACTCAGAGAAACCCGCCTCCCCTTTTTCTTGGCTCTTCTTTGATTCAATTGGGCACCGGTCGGCTTCTTTGGCTCTTCCACTTGGATGCATAATCTTCATTTAAATCAGCACATCGCAATGGAAACTTTGGCCAGCGCGGGCTGACAACCTGTCAATCAACTGTAGTCGAGGTGTGTGTGCGTGTGCGTGTGTCAACCGGATCAGTAAGCCCAGTCCCAAATGTGTCACATAAAGCCACAAAAGCCGCGACTGACTGACTTACGTAAACAGAATGGACAAACGGGAAATGTCGAGTCACATATGCGAGCCATACATCGTCGACGCTCGGCTCCATTCTTCTTGGTGACTTTTCCTCCCGTCCTTGCCGCTCGCAACTCACGAACGGCAATTTTCAAATGCACATTTTTGGGAGATTTGAGTGTGTGTGTGTGTGAGACTCCGTCATGACACATTCAGACCACCAGGGGGCGCCGGGAGCGCAAATTGAAGCGCACCCAAACCGTTTGATTGACGGGCGTAGAAAATGACTGGGGGGGGGAAGAAAAATGATGATCCCGGAGTGATCTTCTTCACTGTTTCCACGTCCCCCCCCCCCCCCTTGCAATGCGCGAAGAGGCAAGAAAAGATCTGTTCAACGGACGGATGCAAGATCATCTTTCGAGTCATTGAGTAAGAGTCAATTCCCCAAAGGGCCCAATTGGTCTAAAGCAGGGGTGTCAAACTCAAATACACAGTGGGCCAAAATTTAAAACTTGGACAAACTCGCGGGCCAACATTGATATTTATTTAAATTTTTCCTTCGGATATAACAATGAACCTGTGCATTTGGACACAACACGTTTTGCTTAAACACTGAATATGGAACAAGCAAAGTTGAATACTACAATATATAGCTTAATACTGCACAATCGAATTTCAAATTTCACATCAATGGCATTTATTTCTGAAAATCGTATGCCTTTTTATTTGCAGACTTCTGATTTAAATTTCAACAGTAACCTTTTTCCACAGGCTAATAATAAATGAACTAACAATGATATCCTTCAATGAAAGTGCAACCATTCAAGCCCATGCCGCAAGAAAGTGCTCACATGAATTATTACTCCGGTTGAAACACATGGATCTACTCTGAAGTGTTCAAGCCAGATACCTGGCATCTCTTCTTGGATGCCAGTTCATTGATGTCTGGGGTCAGGCTCTGAGCTGAGGAAATCCTTAGGATCGAGCAAAGGTGTTCATCAGTCAGACGTCTTCTGTGAGATCATCTTCATCGAGGAGAATAGTTGCTCACATAGATAAGTGCTGCCGAACATGGAGAGCATCTTAGCAGCTTGGGTGCGTAGTTGTGTCCAAGGAGGGCCGTAAAGAAACAGAATTCTCCCCTCCTCTACAGTAGCTGAGGCATTGTGTCAGGGATGAAATGTGGAAACTGTGCAGCACCCACAGCATCGTACTTTGACTTCAGTGTGTCACTACTAAGTTTATCCCAAGGCAGCTTCATTTCAGTGACACAGGTGGAAACCTCTTCAAATATGTCCTTTCCTGTGGTGGTGCCATGCATTGGTTCCTCCGTAACACACATATTTGAGTCCACTCCACGGATGAAGACTGACAGCTGGGCAGTATCACACGTGTCGCTGCTCTCGTCCACAGCAAGGGAGAATGAGCTGCTCAAATAGGTTGGTGGCAAGATCACATGTGCGAGCAGCGATTGTGTTCCTGCTCAGGCTCACATTTGAAATTGCTTTCTTTTTCTCTGGGCACACGAGATCACAAACTCTCATCATGCACTCACGAACTCTCCCTCATTGAAGGGCCGTGCTGATTTTGCGATCTCTGCCGCCACAACAAAACTAGCCGCTACAGCAGCCTCACTTTGCGATGTGGCTTTTTTAAACATAGTCTGTTGTGTCGCCAAACGTCTTTTCATCTCCTCCGCTTTCTGGCGCCTCTGAGTCGTGTCCATGTCCTTGTACTTGTCGTTTCATAGTGTCGTCGTATATTGTACTCCTTGTTTATAGCCACGTTGGCTCCACATACAAGACACACAGGTTTGTCAACAGATATTCTGTCTCCCACGTCCAGATCGCCATTTTTGGGAGAGGTAGCGCTGTGCCAGTAGTTGCGTGATAGCGAGGTATACTGTCAACAACGTTAATTGGTCCCGATGGAAGCGCCAAAACACCAGCTGAGCATTCTGGGAGTAGAGCGTTACATGCGCTGCATAATACCGGCGGGCCCTCTAATAGTCATTTAGTATTGCCTCGCGGGCCAAATATAATTACACCGTGGGCCAATTTTGGCCCGCGGGCCAGAGTTTGACACCTATGGTCTAAAGGCTTTCCAAACGTGTTGCATTCTCTTCAGAGAGCGCCGACTTGTGTCAAAGCCGTCAATCCGAATTTGGATGAGTAGCAGCAATCATTTGGACTGGACTTGCATCCCAACGGCACCTGCGTGACTTTCCCGTTTGAGGCGCACGCGCACGCATTGACGGAGGAAAAACGTCAAGCCCGTTCGGACACGTTCGAAACATGACAGCGGAACCAAAAGGTGTTGATCGGAATCCCGTTTCACAACTTCGCGTCAATTTGCTTTTTTTGCGGAACACAAACGTCCCGGCGACACCTAATCTGGACCATTGCGCATGCAAACCGTTTTTTTTTTTTTTTTTTTAATCAGTTTGTCCAACACGTTGGACGGGCGAAAAAAAAAAGGCGTCATCTATGTCAGTGACGATCGCTACCGTGAAATAGTTCATTCAACAAAATGAAAATACGTTTGAGAGTCTCATTTGTCACGGCCAATTGAAGATGGTTGACTCATTCGTAACAGATTGAAAAGGAGTCGGGTTTGTTTTGTCGTTTTTGGTTCTGTCCTAAAGGCTCATGAAACACACGAGTTGGGGCTGCGGAAGTCTTTACCTTGCTCTTTTTTTGGAGAATTCCCAAAGTGGAACTTGAACTTGTCTGTGCCGGCTCGGTGGTGCCTCTGCGATTGGGCCAGCCAGCATTCGCGCAATGGCTTCCTTCTCCACAAACTGGGCGTTGCATCATCGGCTGCCGTGTCCAATTTCAAAATAAAAAGCGAAAGAAAAAAAAAAAAAATCACATAGAACAGTGTGTATATATATATATATACACATATATATATATATATATATATATATATATATTTTTTTTATATATATACACACACACACACACACATATATATACATGCAGTTTTTAAATGAGGGTTTTTATGATTAAAGGGAAACCAAAAATCGAACCTACATGGCCCTGCGCGAAAAAGTGTTTGCCCCCCAAGACCTACTAACTGGTTGGTCCGCCCTTAGCGGCAATAACTGCAATCAAGCCTTTGAGATAACTTGCAATGAGTCTTTCACTGCGCCGTGGGGGAATTTTGCAGAATTCAGCCACATTGGAGGGTTTTCGAGCACGATTCGCCTTTGTAAGGTCTAAGGTCATGCCGCAGGATCTCAGATCAGGACTTTGACCGGGCCACTCCAAAGGGTTCATTTTGTTTGTCTTCAGCCATTTGGAGGTGGGCTTGCGGGTGTGTTTCGGATCAGATTGTCCTGCTGTGGAAGGCAAGTTTGCTTCAGCTTGAGGTGGCAAAACAGATGGTCCGAGGATTCCATCTTGAGGTTCTTTTTCTGAAATGCGGTGCGACTCTTCCGCCATCTTGCGAAAAGTTCCACTTTTGTCCGGTCAGTCCACAGAGTGCTTTCCCAAAAGTCATCACGATGTTTTGGGAGCAAAAGTGAGACGAGCCTTCATGTTATTTGCGCTCGTCTTGGAACTCTCCTTTTTGCAAGTGGCAAGTGAGGTCCGCGCTTCTTGGGATGTTGTTGTGGGACGACAGATTAAAAAACAAGTTTGAATTTCCATCCCTTTATTCAAAAACAGGGCATTATATTGACATTGAACAAATGAATTCTGATTCAGTAACTGGTCAAATGCAAAAATAGCGCTACACAAATCGAACTGTGCGCTTTTAATGGAGGATGACCGAAAGCGGTGACTAGTGGTGGAAAACTGGAATTCCGACAATGGCGTCCATTTTAAATCAAGAAAAGAGATCCAAAAGATTAATCGAGTATCAAAACGAAATTTGTGATCAATCAATTCTTTGTCGATTAATCGTCGCTCCTCTAATCCTGTCTATTATTTGACAAAGTTGGTACACACCGGTGTCAAATTGGTGAAATTAGCAACATGTTTTTTTTAAAAACCTCATATATTGATATGGTCTCTTTTTTTAAAACGGGATGCCAATTGTTGCATCCCACTGTGTTAAATGTGTTTGTTGCATTTTAAAGTATGTTTAAAAACCTAAAAGAATTCTATATCGAGGATTTCATTTACTGCAGCAGGGATCTGGACCTTATCCCACCATGGGGGTGGGGCGTGCTTACTGTAATTCTAACCAGAGTTAAAAAAAATAATAATAATAAAAAAAGTGCTGTCTTAATTTAAAAAAAAAAAAGCACTTCATGACAATAGAAATTTGAATATAGTAAAGAAGCAAATTTAAAGTCTGTTACACACTATAAACTCTCCAAAGAATGGCCTCGTATTCTGTGCAAACCTGCTGTACAATATCCATATTTAACATCAGAAAAATAACTTTTTTCAGTAATTCAATTTTCTTTACAGCGATTTGGAAATCACAAAAGGAGTCAAATAGTAACAACGCCCACTTTATAATGTGATGAAACGCTTACGTACCAACGCCGAACCGGTAGTGTCGTGGTGTGAAGCGGAACTCCCTCACCAAAAAACATGACGAGACAAACACACCGCAAACGAGAACATGTTTCAAATCCGTGCATGCGACTGAAGACAAAAAGAAGAGTGAAAGGAAACATTTAAAGCTGAGAAAGTCAAACTTGACAAAAAGGGTGCCATCGACAGACCTGCCAAACGACAGAAATTCACCGCATTTTTCAGAATGTCCATTTTTTTGGCGGGGGTTACGGTCCCACGAGACAATGATTGCAGCATATGATGTCATAAGATCAAACAAGAAGCATCCAACGTGTTTGACGTTTTTCTTTACAGAGGCTTGGAACAGGCTCCTGGTTGCCACATGCGCAAATCCAGCAGAATCTGGTTCAGCTTCGACAGCCACAACGTGCGCTCGTCCTTTGTGTCCGCGCTCAGCCAATTTCTGCAGCACAACGCAAGTGGCCGTCAGTTCGTGGAAGGAACACGTTTACATTTTGGGGGGGAAACCATATGAAACCGCTCATTCTGACGATGACGTTGGCCAGAATGAACCAGATTTTTTTTTTCTTCAGTTTTTGTTTGTATATTTGTAAATATTCTGATTTCTTGGACGGAGTATTTGAAATGTTCTGTAAAGTGCTTTGTTCGAGCTGAAGCGGTTGTGACCGCTCCATAGAACTAAAAGCTATATTGTATTCCTTGAGCGTAGCTCCATCTAGTGGAAGCATAACGGAACTGCAGCCACTAGTGAGGCTTCCATTCTATGCGCCTTATAATGTGGCGCGCCACCCTATCGATGAAAACAATCGGCCATTCATTCAAGGTGCGCCGTATACTCCGACGCGCCTTATCGTGCGGAAAATACGATATTATTAGCACATCTTTGGGTAACAGTTGTCATCTTAATGCAAGTTCATATTCTGGTGGAAACATGAAAACCGTCTTGGTTACTGTTAATTATTTGACAGTTTTTGACCCCCCCCCCCCCCCCCACACACACATCTTTGTGGCCCAAACTCTACCACTGGGAGTCTTCATTTTAAACAATGCAAGTTGATTGCTCTTGACGACTGCGAATCGGTACTTACTTGGTAACACACATGGCGTTGTGGCATTGACTGACGAGCGTCTCTTTGTCGTCTTGCCTCTGCGGTCTGACGGTGACGAGCTCCAATGTGTTTGGTCTGGCGCAAAACTCCCGCTTGACCGGTTCCACCTGCTTACTGATGCAGTTGGCCAGATTGATACGGCCAATGGGGTTCTGCGACAAAGCAATAAAAAGAGAGCGATTCAGACAAGCAGCAATTGTTCAAGCGTGTTTCCATGTCTTGCCCTTTTGTCAGAGCGGGGCCCCTCTGCCAGAGCTTCGACGATGTTGCTTGCTTTTTGAATTTGGGGAAGATATGAACAATGACTCCTTCCGTTTTGAGCACCGATTTTGATAGCATTGCAAAACGGGATGGAAAAAAAAAACATTGGCGAAACTCAAAAAGGGAGTGACCTTGAAGCGGTTGCCGCCCGGGCCCGAATAAGGACCAAAAGTCCCGCTTTGCAAGGGGATGTGCTTTTTGGGGGGAATTGAGCTTTACCTTTCTCTTTTCATCATCTGGGTAAGTCCAGTAGGCGATGCAATATCCCGACAAGACACACCATCTTCGGTGCCAGGCTCCAAAACCGCTCACGTCTTCAAACATGGTCTGGAGGAAGCATTCGCGGTGACATCGACATGAGCGGGACTTGCCACAAAGATGGAAGCTCCATTTGCTCCAGACAGCTTTGAGGCTGACTTTGCTCTGATATTCTCATCACGGGGGGGGGGGGGGGCAATTGTACTCACCAGAAAACCTCGCTCTTCCACCTGTGAACCAACTTGGCACTGCATCCTGAGGTAGATGTGACCTTCCAGAGGACACATGAACGGGACCTTTTGGCAAAAAGCAAAAATGACAAGTGTTGCAAGAAGCTCACTTCAAAAAGGTGCCGAGAGCTTCCAAAAAGTGTTCAAACCTCCTCACCACAAACTAAAGAATCTGCACACCGCTCACTGACAATCAGTCAAATCCTTATTTGGATCATGTTGAGTGATATCGCTGTGACCCTGCCGCGAGAAGTGAAAAACCGCCACGGTGGGTTGGCTCCACCCACCCAGAGGAATTTTTGTGAAAGGCTACCAGCACGTTTCAAATATGTCAACCGTGATGAGGATTTCCAGATTTGAGACAAATGAACCTTATGCAGTATCAAATGAACACTCATCAGCTTTGCCGTCTGAGTGAGGCCAACAGACTTGTGTTGGTGGCAGTGGAAATGTCCTTTCCTTTCATTCCATTTTAAGGAGTATACTATTGGAAGATATTTGGGCCTTTTTCAAAGGATGTTTCAATTTGATGAACGGTATTAATTGTACTCGTGGCATCAGGATTTAATATCGCCGACTACTCAACAGTTCAGCACACAAAAAAAGTATGGGATCAAACATCCCGAACTGAAATCATCGCAAGTGGCGGGCCGACTTGAAATGGAGGCAAAAACATGTCACTTGTGAATTCAAGTGTCTGTCAGGCAAAACATTTTACCTTCTCCAAAGGAAACTTGTTTTCGCCAATGGACGCAAGAGTGAGCTGGTGATATCCAAGCAGGACAAAATTGCTGGTGCGAACGGCATTTGGGCCACCTGGACTTGCAAGAACTTGGAAGAAAGATTGACAATTTGAATCACGAGGAGCGCTTCATTCGAGGAGCAGTTGCAAACACATTCAAATCACGCAACGAAAGCATTTAGACAGAAATAAAATAGCGGTTGAGCTCTCAAGGTCGTGTTCAAATCAATCATCAATAAAATGCCAATTTGCATTGTCATGACGACAGGTCTCCAACACATTTTAACGCCGAGCGTTGACATTTGCGTGAGAACAATTTGGACATACGTACCTGGTGTCGGAGCGCTTTTCTGAAAAACAAATTGAAACATGAGCTGCTTGAGTCAAAGAAAAGAAAAAAAAAATGCATTGTACAAGCTAACGACAAAGATCGGTCAACGTAAAAGGGACCGCGACACAAATCATGAATTCCAACAAAACCTGCTTCGTATGCGTTTGTTCTGAGGTTAGTCACGCGGCACTGAGCAAGGCATGAAAAACAAGTCGCACAAAAAAAAAAAAGTTCAACTTCCCGGAGGTGGTTATTACGAGCGATGGTACTTTTTGCCAACCGGGAAGGTAAGCGTCGAAAAGGAAAAGAAATCCTGTCATTTTTCGGAACACGCCCGATTTAAAGTCGCAACAACTTCATGAATATTAGGGCGTGATATCTTTGATGGTATTGAAATAGACAAATGAACATTTAAGATCTGAACATGGAAACGAGGACGATATCGGTGGTGTGAACTTGCTACGGGTTGGCCACCGGCAGTGGGAAAACGAGTGTCCTCAAAGTGCTCAAGTGCCTGCCTGGCTCAGCGAGATTCGACATGGGCCATGAAGAGACCTCCTCTGCTCTCCTCTCCTCGTCACAACCGATTGTAAACGCTCCAAATTTGATGATGAGCAAATAAAAAGATCAGGCCGGCTACAGAAGAGAAAGAAGAAAAGACTTTCTACCACAGCTTACCGTGATAGCCAGAAATCTCTTTGGGGTGATGGCCTGAAAATGAAGGCAGAGACATTGAACTTGTCAACAACGTTCCAAAGACGCGCACATCCAAATTGGAGAGGCTTGAGAAGTCAGTGGTCGGATAGCGACATCCACCAATGCCGGGCTGCCGACTTATCTGGACAAACACGACTTGTCAATTGCGATGTGCTGTGGTCATGTTCTTGCCCTCAAAAAATGAACGCACGTACGTACGTACGTACCTTTGACTTGCCGGCTTTCTTCTTCTTGTCCCCGCCACTAATTTCATGCTTTTGAACCTGAGGATGGAAAAAGTCAAAGAATGAAAACACGGCCGTGCCCCTTTCTAAAAGCTAGTGACTAAACCAAGGAAGGAAACGAGCAAGACTTCTCAGGATATTTAGTGAGCGCCTTTTTGTTTTCTTGACAGCTTTTGTCTTTTGTTGATTGTTTCGTTACGCCATTTGCATGTCCGTCGATGACAAGTTCTCGTTTAGAGCATGTGAAGGCCGATCTCATTGTATTGGATTCCTTTAGTGAAGCACCATCTAGTGGATGCGTAGCGCAACCGCAGCCACTATTTGCGCTTCGATTCGATGTGCCTTATATAATGCAGTGCGCCCCTACGGATGAAAATAGTTTGAAAATGGGCCATTTAGTTTACAATGACTTTTTTCCATTAAAAGGGGACATGCAGGGTCAAAGAAGAGGATTTTTTTCTTCTTCAAATACTCACAAGACAATAGACTTCAATGTCAATGGCAAACTCACTGGAGACGTCGGATCTGAAAGTGCAGAGAAAGAGGAAGCGGATCAGCCCACCGCTTGTCCCATTTTCCAATGCAACCGCTTCAATTTAGTTTGTGGAAATAAATGCACCGTTAAAAAGTCATCCTAGACTGAAACGGAACGGTTGGAGTCATGAGTTTGCGCGTCTTACAAGGCGAACTTTGTGGGGAAGGTTAGCGTATCCCCGCTGAGCCCGCAGTGGGTGCTTGAGAGGGGAGTGGCCACGGTGTTTTCAGCTCCAGCCCGAATCAGGATGAAGAAGGAATGTTTCATCGAGTCTGAGATAGAAATTGGGGATGGCCGGAATAAAATGGAGGTTCCACAACCAAAAGAATCAATACGGCCCCGCTCGACTCTACCTGGCTTGTTGGCAGTGGCGCAAACAAAGTCTGCCTTAAGAGGCAATCGTATCTCCTGAAGGCAGATGGAGCCCCTGGAGGCCGAGATGCCGGGGGGCTTAGAAACCGAGGGGGCTTTTTTCTGTCCCGCCGGGCCCTCCCCCTTCAGACGCTGCAGCTCCGTCTTGAGGGCCTCCCTCTTTTCAGCTGGGGCGGGGAAACAAATACAGAACTCACATGAGGAAAGTGCTGGTGGATTTCTTAGCCTGAAAATGGAGACTAGCCGTCGAGGCCGGTCGCAGTCGCATCAAGCGCCGTTCTGAGAACAAGAAACGGTGGAAGGAAGCCATCAGCCAGGAGCGGACGTGACATTCGAAAAGCACTTTGGTGGTAAGGAAGCAGTCGACGCTAAACGGTGGCTTTGGCCTTCCAGGCTCTCGACATGGTTTGAGCTTCCTTTCATCAATTGGATGCTGTGGATCGGGGGAGCCCATGACGTCCATCGCCATTGACCGCTAGCGATTTTTAGCATGCTGCCTTAGCATCGAATTGGCTCTCACTTTCACAAAAAGGATTTAAAAAATAACTTTTAACTTTTAACTGTTGCTCATGGCGGCATGCGTGTGGAAGTGCGACATTTCTTCCAGGACATTGTCATTTTGTAAGTCGAGGTACCACTGGACTTGTCCAAGAGTTGGATTAACACGTGGCTAGGTCCAGGTTTGAGCACTAAACCTACGCCCAAAATGATGAATGTGAAAAAAAAAAAAAGGCCGTTTGCATTCATCAGTCATGTCATGTCATGTCATGTGCACCTTCGGACACAACGGTGAGGCGCTTTTCGGAAAATGAAAGCGTTGACTCACTCGCTACCAGCAAGAGTCTCTCCGCCTCGGCCTCCACCCGGGAACCTTTGCCGTGTTCTTCGTCCGTGCAACAGTTGAGAGCCTGGCTGGCCTGGTGGATGACCGTTTGCTGCAGGTTCATCTCATTGGTGAGAAGCTACAGAGAGGCCAAAGATGGGAACAAGTCGAGGCAAAACAATTCCCCCCCTCCCCCAAATATTTGGAGGCAATTCAACATTTTTTTCTCTCTCCAAACCTTCAACTTTTGTTTGACGCCGAGCACGATGGAGCCACGGAGGTCCTCTGCTCTGTCAGAAAGCTCTTTTTTCAGGACCACGTCCTGAGCGCTCGCTTTCTCGTGTTCCTTCACTCGAGTTGACCGATAGGCGTCAACACTAAAACAGATGTTGACATATTAGGGAGTAAAGGGCTCCAAAAAAACACAATTCCGTGGTTCGGTTAATATCACAACTATTTCTAGTTCAAGTCGGTGACTCTTAAGAAAAATTAGCATTGTGTAAAGAAAAAAAAAGAGATAAATATTGTTCATGTATGACAAAATAATTGTAGTCAAAGTATTTGGGCAATTCTTCTTCTCTTTTTCAGGGGTTGCCACAAATTCATTTCCATCCTTTGTCCTCTGTCTGACAAAATCCACGGATTAGAACGTATTCTGTAAACCAAACCTGATGTCATCGCCCGAGGACACCCTGAACGTACCTGTAAGGTAACTTGAGATTCTCATCGAAAAGGTCAGAGGCGGTACTCCTTTTGCTCGGTCTCTGGAAGGTGGAGTCTTGGCAAAGCTTGTCCGGAGTGTTGTTGTTCTTCACAATGAAGGAACTAGCTGGAGTTGATGTCTGCAGAAAAAGAAGAGAAGGTGGCTTTTTGGAAAAATATGGAAAATCGGAAACAATTCACAGGTCTGGTATAGTGTTAATAGACGTCCATTTTGGTCAACTTAAGTGCTCATTGTAGCACCGGCTTATTATCGCCAGGTGAAATTTAACTGGCGGGGTACTCGAGTAATTATCAATAGAATAATTGATTCTAAAAAAAGATTCATTCCAGAGAGATGTAAACGGGAGCTCAACCACGACTGAAAAGAGTCCACGTGTTGCCATAAATGTCCATCTTTTCAATCCAATCATTTCAATTCCCATCACAGATGAATGACTGAATTTGATGCCTTGATGGGAGATGTGATCTGAGCAAAACAAAAACAAACAAAACATTTCAGAGGATAAATGATGTCTCGTGAATACCATCATCCGCTCCGGACTCTTGACCACAGCAGACACCGTCTCTGCCAGTGGTGTGAGAAGAGACATGGAAGACACGTTCAAGGCATCTTCCTCCTCCTCCTCCTCCTCATCATCGCAGTCCTCGAACTGTTCCAGAACTCCATCAAAGAGATCGTTAATAACGGTGGAGTTAATGGAATGGTCAACGTTGGATTCTATTTCCTTGTCTTCAGTGTGATCTTCATGTTTGGAAAGATCAGCAATGTTGTCCTCGTCTGTGTGGGCGGCGGGTCTCGTTGGGCTCGATGCGGAGGCTGGGGGGCAAACAAGGATCCCGCAACCTGTCATTTGAAAAACAGGCGGGTTCAACGTGCCGATCGACTCGTATGAAATCGTTACCGATTCAGAAAATTCAAAAGAGTGGGCCATGACCGAGCATCGAAAACAGCGCTTTGCCATTTCAAATAGACCACAAAAAGTTAGGGAATTCGTGTCAACTAGTTTGAAAAACATGACATTGGGAAATTGAGCGCGCAGGAGAAAAAAAAAAATCTGAACTCCCCTGCGCAGTATTAATCTTATCAATAGAAAATTGTGTTAAAAAAAAACTAGCACCAGTTTGAAAAAAGATTCCTGAAAATAAATGAGTGACAATGAAAGAATTGATTTGTACTTTTGACCAATGTCAGAGATGGAAATGTACTTCTCGGACAATACATGTAAAATGTTCTTGTATTGACAATTCTGTCAAGAACATTCCAGCAAGACAGCATTTTACACGCACACACGCCACCAAATGTGAAAATGGTGCGCCTACCCGGAGGAGTGCCCTTTCCAGGGGTTTTTGCAGCCTCAAACAAAGGTGCTTTGGGGTCCTTTGGGGGCTCAAACAAGGCAATGTTGCGATGCACACTTTGGTCAAGTTTTTCCTAAATAAAACACAAAGAAAAAGAATGTTATCGGAGCAACACAATGTCGTACACGCCCACGTAGGCATAAAAAAAAAAAAGGGTCTTTTTTGGAGAGTTGTGAGATTGTCCAATTTGAGAGATTGTCTTCTTGTATCTCGACAATTCAAATCAGAAAATCGGGTATTTTGGGCCTACCCTGCTATATTCGGGCATTCAAAGATACAGACAGACTCCCTGTATTAAAAGCGGAAGTTAAAACCTTGGGATCGGCGGCGTTCTTGGTTTCTGATCCCGCATGGATGCTTTTCCACATGTTGTTGACCTGAGGGCGATTGCGAATCTGAGCCAGCTCCGTCTCCCGCTCCTGAGAAAGAGGAAGGATCGGGAATTGCAAATCTGCCGCGATGACGAACCATTGATCCGACCGGGCGCATAATGACCCCGACCCACCGCGCCGACCTACCAGTTTTTGTTTCTGGGTGAGATCGGCCGTGGTGGTTTTTGCCGCCTGGGCGGCCGTGAGCCTGCTTTGCACGAGGCTACTGCTCGGTGTCGCCGGGCGATTGACTGCGGGTTGCTGAACGCTTCGCCCCGCCGGGGAGTTTGTGCGCTCCTGGCATCGGTCTCCAAATCGGTCCAGCAGAGACTTGACCTGGACACCTTTTGGCCAGCCAACAGAAAAAAACGCTCTGTTACATATTTGGGAAATGAGAGCGTCAAGGGTCCAGATGTGCGTGCAGTAAACACTTGGGAACAATGGCGCCGATGCGCACCTTTCACACAACTACGGCAGCTTTGTCACAAAAACATTTCAAGCTTGGTTGACGGATAAGCGGCGTTCTACCTTACCGGGACCACCGACAGTTTTCTTTGCGGGGGGGCCAACGGGGCTGGACGCTGTCGGCTGGGAACGGAGCTGCGGTTTCCCATGACCGGGGGCAAAATGGGGCCCCCTGGAAACAGCATCGGTTTCCAGAGAGCCACGAAGCGCCGATTGTGAAGATGGCGACTCTGTTGGCGCGGCCGCGGGCTGTCTTGAGGGTTTCTGGGGTGGCGTTACCGAATCGGGTGTGGAGTTGGTTGCCGGAGTTTGCCTTTTCTTTTGGGACTCGGCCGCCGCCTGGGTGAAGGCCTTCTGGGGCCTTTTTTCTGAACTGGGTGTTGATTTGGTCGCAAGGGTGCAAGTCTTCTGGGGGGTTGACCTTGCCGAGGGGGCTGCTGCCTGTTGATGAGAATCGGAAGCGCACTTATTGGCCATGTATCCCCCCCAAAAAAAAACACACCCAAGGAAATGCAGTTCCCAGTTCCAACCCATTCAGAGGAACATGGAGACAAGACAGCAATCATCAACACGGAGGGGCTTCAATGATGAACATCACGGGCAGGTGCGGTGTCCCCACAGTTTCATGGGAAAACTTTTTGGTGATGTTCCAAGGCCACCCGTCCATTATCTGAACCGCTTTAGCCTCACGAAAGTCGCCGGGGTGCTGGAGCCTAACCCAGCTGTCGTGGGGCAGTCGGCGGGGGACACCCTGAACCGGTAGCCAGTCAATGGCAGAGCAGCAACCGTCCTGGCTCACGCTCACACCGAGGGAGGATTTGGAGTCTTCCGTGAACCTGCCATGCACGTTTTGGGAATGTGGGAGGAAAGCGGAGTACCCGCAGAAAAGCCACGCAGGCACAAGGAGAACTGGGATAGGCTCCGGCACGCCCGCGACCCTCCTGAGGATAAAGCGCTTCACTTGACGGACGCGTACAGCAAACTTGCCTGATTCGAGAGCGCTGAAGACTTGCTCTCCGTCAAATACGCATCTCTGCCGGCCGACTTGGAAGCAAAAGCCGGAGCCGGCTTGCTCGTGGCTTTCTCTTTTGGAACGTTGACATGGCTCAAGTCATCTTCCCAAGTTCCAATGGTGGCGGCCAGCAGAGCCAGTTTGGCTCGGGGCCTGACTGGAGTTTCTGAGGGCGCGATGGAGCCCGATGGCGGCGTGACGTCAAACTTTGTTCTCAGCTGAGACGGAGGGGCCGAGTCTGCAACCATCGAGTCTGGAAAAGAAGCGTGCGCACGCGGTTGGTCAGTCAAAGTGGGGACAGGGAGGGGTCGGACTGATGGGAGCAACACTGAATGGAGTCAACGTGAGGGAGTCAAATTTGGGAGCAGACTTGGACGACACTAAGGCCGCTTTTCCATCAGCCCAAAGAGCGCCGCGCCGCGCCACCGCGTTGTGCCTGGCGCCAAACAACAAGGACGCCCTTTGTTTTTCCACGGCAACGGGCGAGATCAACTGTGCGCGAGCTCGCGCTGCACTCGAGGTCGCTCTCACGCATCACAGAACAAGGCATTCTGCGAGCGCTCCCCCCCCCCCACCACAGCCAGCTTGGGACACAGCTGTGATCAGCGATCACCAACTGGTCTCCAACTGCGATATCGGCAGAAAGTTGCCCTGTTTGGAGCCATTGAATCATACAAGGCTGATTTTCTTGGGCGGAGAGCCCAACTATCGTAGTTGCTTGTTATTGAGGAGATGAAGGCACTACTGGAGACCAATTCCTTGTGTGTTCGACATCATTGGCCAATAAACATGATTGTGATTGTTTATGTCCTGGCGTTGAAGACATAAAAGCTTCCAAATGACTGGAGGATGACAAGCGTTTTATAAGCAGAACGCAGACAGGGCGTAAAGTTCCCAATGTTGTCCAAACATGGCGTTGTGGATGTCGCCCCCGTAACACTCGGGTCTATCGGACACGGTGCAAGAAATGCAGCCCGGGCCTGGTTTGAATCAATGTTGAGCGCTGGGAAAAAAATATGACGAAATCTCTGCTCACCGGGGCCTTCCCAGCATTTCCTCTGCTCCGCAAGCTTTTGTAGACGCGACTTCATACCAGCAGCAGCGGGAGGAGCGCCAACTTCCATCGGGTCGTCCGCGCTCTTCGGTACAACGGGGCGAACGGGAACCGCGTCGTCGATGCCGGACGTCTCCGTTTTGGGAGGAGCCGCCGCGGTCCCGTCGTCCGACATCGGCCCGACACTTTTCAATGCTGCCGGCTGAGCCTGAGCCAATAGTTGGCCGTCCGTCGCTCCCGCGGAAGATGCGGGTCGGGCACACGCAGGGACAATCGGGGGCTTCTTGTCCGTCAGGGGATCTGGGAGAACGGGCTTCGTAGCTTGCGCGTTTGGATTTTTTTCCTCTGCGGGCTCAACATTCTCTGATGAGCACCTGCGCTTGGACGGAGAAGGTTTGGAGGATCTCTGAGGAACTGGAAGAAAGTCAAGCATCAATAAGCGACCACGCGGCGCTCACTTTGGCTCGCGTGACAATCTCGTACCTTCGGCAATATTTGTATTCACGATCTCGTCGTTTTTGTCAGCCAGGGGCTCTCTGGGTCTTTTCTCGATCTTTCGCTCGGCCGCATTGGGCCTTCCCGCCATCTTTTTCTGGAGGTTCTCTCTCCGAGCCCGTGTCCGCTCCAGCAGTTTCTGGTTGGATTCAAACATTTTTTTTTTTTTAAATGGTCACCGTGCAACCATTTCTTTACATTTCCAAACAGTTGACATGTTACATTGCGTAGAATGTTTGACAAAAGTCAATCTCATCCGTCGTTAACGAGGGACGGGCACCGAGGATCGGTAAGAAACTGGGCCCTGCGCTGATTTTTTTTTTTTTTTTATTGGGGCATCAACAAATTCCACCCATGGACTTTATGAGCCCATCATCGCTCCGTTGAATCCACAATGTTTGAGAACTCCCTGTTATTTGAGTGCCATAGCAAGCACTTGGCCTCAAACGGCCATTGACAAGGTCTGAAGTGATTGACAGCACAGCACCTCAACATTTCATATGACGCATTTGTGTAGCGGCACAAAAATGCCTTCGCCACTCCTCCAGGGAAACCATTTAGCAGGAGTCCACCGTGGTGAAGTCATGACGCGGATGGATTTGAAATGGCAGAGACAAAAAAAAGGACGAGTGAGGCGACGAGGAGGCCAAAACTGCCTTCAATTGTTTTCAAAGACGCGATCTCGATTTCTTGTGCTAAGAAATGCCATCATCTTGAGTTGTGCGCTTTGTGGTTTGAATTGAACAGCATTGCATTCTTTTTCCCCTCCAGTCATCCGATGCCAAATTCCTGTGAGGCAGCGAGTTGCCTGCCAGTCACGTCCAAAGAACGCCTGCCTTCTGGTATGCGCTCTCTTTCGTCACTCATTTCGCCGACGCGAATGGACATTCTGCACTTTTGTGTCTTTCTTTCAGTTCCCAAAAAAAAAAAAAAAAAAAAAAACAGACGACGTTTTGGATATATTTTAGTCAACGATCGCCGATTGTGGATTCAAGTAGGAGTCCATTCAAAAAACTCGGCATTCCAATTTGAAGTCACCAAATAGAGGTTTGGAAACTCACGTGCTTTGTCTGATTTGTCAGGAAATGAAAAGACAAACGAGACGTTGTCGCTCGTTTCATGACACGCACGGTACTTTTCAAACCTGCAATGTCAGTGTGCCACATTGGCCAAGTAACTCATATCAATAAACACTTTCCTACCGGTCCGCTAATAATTCAGCATAGAAACACGGAAATCTCGGTCGTATGTCACAATCGCAGCAATTTCATCGCCACTTGCTCACTTTGCTAAGGCCAACGTCTTTCTACTCACCTCCGTAAAAGGATCCATGGTGGCGAATAATCTGCCGGCTAGTGGATTTCTAAAAGCTCCGGGACACGAAACTGTCCAAAAAGAAAAGGGAAAAGAAAGCGACTCGAGCGACTCCACTTGTCCAGCTTCCTGCCTGCGACCGCTGGAGATGAGAAAACAACTGCTGTTCAAATTTGAATTTTAGCGCTGAGCTACTGCGCAGACTCCCACCGAAGGTCTTTCGACCAATCACAGGGACGGACACGCGTTTCAAGCAGGATCAGCCAATTACAAGTAAGAGTCTGGTGGGAGGAGCGGACTTGTGTTTTGGCCCAAAAAAAACAACAATGCACCGGGGCCCTTCCCCATGACGTCACGTCTCTGCTCCGCACTGTGCATCAATGCCCAGGAACGAGTGGCAATGTCAAGTCACGTGTGTTTTGTCGTTTGTTTGAGCGCTTTACCATATTCGGGTTTGTATGACGTGACGTCCCTTCACGAACTCGTTGCCGCGAGCTGCAGTCCAGACATAATGTGACTTTATACGGGAAAAAAAGCTTGTTTACTTTTCATACTGTAGTTTCTAATCCGCGGGGAGTGGCCCACTCGTGCTCCCACCCTCCCTCCCTCAGTGTGGCCGACGATGTGCATCCGTCCCGATAAGCCTTTTCATGCACCGTGTAACCTGATAACGCGGTAAGCTGTCCACTGTAGTGGCCGCCGTCTCTGAAAGAGTTCGACCGTGTCCAACTTTCAGAAACATACAACAGGAGATGTCTGCGGACACTCGGCAGTTGTTGCCCAGAGCCAGTGCGGGTTTGTTGGTCAGTCAAGGGAAGCTCCCGTTTTTGTCCTCAATCACAATGCAGCTATTGCATTACTGAGGGCGCCAGGAATGCCAACGTATCGTCCCTTGGGAAGCCAGGCCGCATTACGACTACGGTAGGATGAGTGTAGCGAGCGGGTCGACCTCCAAGCTAAGTTGATCCAATACGGTAGCATCGGAAAAATAGAAAAAAAGGTTGGTGACGAAGTTCGGGAAAATAAAGCAGACACTGAGCAATGTGAATCAGTGAAAATAGTATATTTCAAAAGTGTGATGCTACAGATGACATGCGGGTGCTAAATATTTACTTGGCAACGCTCTTTTTGTTGTTGTTGTTGTCTGTCGTACAACTAATACAAAAGTGACTGGTATCATTGAGACGTTGAAATGCAGGGCCTACTTTCACAAGTAATGCATTGGTTACTAATGAGAGCATCAATGGACATGCTTCACACAGCAGTTACATGAACAGCAAAATGAAGACATATGAGGTGCAACACAACAACACCCAGCTTTTGGTTGTTTTTTTTTTGTCATCTTATCTTCCAAAACTTGTGCTCCTTTTTCTCCCTTTAGAATCAAAAGGAAAGAACTGAAACTGAAGACCTTTTGAGAACCACATGGAATTACAAGGTTTAGGTTATACCGATGCAAGCACATGATGTGGCTCATTCCAGAATTGGAGGACATTTGGGATTCAGAATTTGGGGGAAATTAAACCATCGCTTTTCTGCTACATATTCATCAATAACGGGTAATAAACGCTCAAAGACTTGATTGATCATTCATTCATCCGTTCATCTTCCAAACCGCTTCATCCTCAGTAGGGTCGCGGGGGGTGCTGGAGCCTATCTTCGGGCAGCGGGCAGGGGGGCACCCTGAACTAGTTGCCAGCCAATCGCAGCTTGATTGATCAATCGCAAATCTGGGCGAACGTTAGCTTTCAGGAGTAGAGGCTGAATTTTTAGCGAGCAGTCACTGCTGTCAAAGGTCAACATTTTGTTTTCATGTCAAATTCTGATCATATGCATAACAGAGTTATCTCATGTGATTCACTGCTTTCCTCTCCTTCTACCATGCTAAAAGGTTTATGCTAACAAGCTGTCCACTGTAGTAGCCACTGTGCTAAGGGTTAAAAAAAAAAACTGGAAGTAAATGGACTCATGTACTTAAATTGCTTTAGTTTGCGTTTTGTCTGTGGCTTCTTTCCAATGTGATGGGCGGGACGTCAAATATCCTCCAATTGCGGGATGATCCGATACATTTCACTACTAGCGGTGTTGAGGTTGCTAGCCACACACGTTTCAGGGTTAAGAATTTCCAAAAATATACAGTATATAAATTAAATGACATCAAAACAAACGTTTTCTTACCCCAAGTGGGAAGTGAACACAGACGGCGGGTACAACTGGTTAACATGAACAACAACGACGACGACGACTACAAAAAAGTCGACCAGGAAGAATAGTCAAATACAAAAAGGACATTGCGTTCACGTGATGTCATTCAGTCTTCTGAAGTTTCTTCGTCTGCGTTGGTTTGATTGGTTTCCTTATTTTTTCGCACCTCCTCCAATTTTTTATCCTATCAAGAAGAAAGAAAGAAAAAAAAAACATTAGTCCCAACATCTTGGTGGCAAAATATCCATTTCCCCAAAAGTCTGACACTTACTTTGTCCTTGAATTTTTCATTCATGGCCGCCATCATTGCTGTACGTTTGCCTTTGTTGGCTTCCATTTTTTGGTTGAGTTTCTCCTCGGCCATCTTGCTGAAATTGTTGTTCTCTTCCATGGCTTTCTGCAGCACTTCTTTTTCATGCTCGCGTTTTTCTGCTAAATGCTTCAAAACCTCAGCTTCGTGGTTCTGGGGGGGGGGAAGAAAAAAAAAAAGAAATACATGTACAGTATATATAAATGTTCTTCCTAGCTCATTCTTCTCATGGAGCGCGTTCCTTTCCAAAGAGATAACTGGACATTCACGGAACATGGGGACACCATATTTCCCCCCTGGCTAAATGCACACTTGAACAAGGAAATGAAGTACAGTACCTTGCGTCTTTCTTCCGCAGCATCCAGCTTCCTCTGAATTTCCTCCAGTGAGACGTCCTTTTTCTTGGGAGGGGCCAAGGGGAAGTCACCCTTAGCGTCCGGGGTAGGATCACCAAGAAGAACCTCAAAGGCTTGGCCGGAGGCCCGCTTGTCAAGTTCCTTGACCTGAATATCTATCCATATCAAATCAAATGTCATCCGGTCATATGAGGACTAAAAAAAAAAATGAAATGATCATCTCTGGCATATTCACCTTCGGAGGCCGCCATCTTCAAATGCTGCTGGTTGGTTTACCTTCAGAGGATCAAATGTCGAAAAATGATTTCGTGCGAAAGAGCAGACAAACCAGCGAATTTTTGCACAGTAGCGACACCGCGTGGCCTTTTCTAAAACTGCACCCAACCACCGCCCTTCCCAAAACAACAAACAAAAGAAGCCCAAACGGTGTGGCCGCATCAGTCCTCAGCAAGAGTCGCGTTCGATTCTATTTGGACAAGAGGAGCCGATCTTTTCCCTTGCATTTCGTGTGGCTCAACGACGATGCGTTTCGCCCCCGTTTTCTCGAGCGACAGGTGCACCGGCGGCAGATGGCAACAAGAACATAGGACACAATTGGGTCATTTGGCGAAAACAATCGACTGTGTCATCAAAGGGAAAGGGGGGGGGGGGGTTGGCCACGTATCGTGCATCTCGTGGAGCAGCAACCGTTCCCTGCGATTAAATTGTGTTTCGGGGAGGGAAGCTCGCATATGAACAATGTAAAGCTCACAATCCAAAACATACATGTGCGCGCGTGCGAATGCATGCACACACATCGCCCCCCCAGCCAATTTGAGTCCGTGCCTTCCTTAAAAAGCAGACTCATTGTCACCAAGAGCAAACTGATGGCACACATGAATTTCCACGAGGAAAGTGAAAGGTGAACGCCGTTGCCGGTGCCTCTTTGCCACGTCCCCCTTTGTTCATTTTTTGGCGTGGCCCGAACTACAATGTTGGGGTGATGTTAGTCTCCGGCGCTGCTGATTTGGGTGAGCGCAGGCTCGCCAATCGCCATCAAACAAAGACGCCTTCGTCGCGGCGGCGAACAAAAGAGCGTCTCGATCGCATCGGGGAGGAAACAAGGACGCGCCTTCGCGGTCTCGCGGCCAAAGGGAGAACAACGGGATTCTTCTGGAGAATCCGCTTCGGATGGAACCAAATTGGCCGTCGAGCCCGAACCCCAAGCGATCGCGTCGCTCCCAAGCGCACACAAAGAAGCCTCCCTTTGACCCGTACGCACGACAACCAACCCATTGAGACGTTGGATTCACCAGACAACAGCGAAATCCAAATGTTGGCCTGCCAGTGCAATTGGGCAAGAAAGCTCATTCTCGTCTCTCGAAACGCCCCGAACGCGGGTTGACGCGTGTACTTACAAACGTGAAACGTGTGACCAATGCGCCTTGGAGCGGGGGTCGCCTTGCCCGAACGCTATCGCGGCGGTCTGCCTCTGCCTCTGCCTCTGCCACTGGCACCCAAATACCGAACGCGCGGGCCGATGTCGTCATCGCGGTGGCGCTGCCATTGGTCGCTCGCTCACCGTCGTCGTGTGCCGACGCGTACGGCCAAACGAACTCCTTTCGAGGGACTTCATTTCAAGGCAATGGCCCGAACTGACATGTTCAAATCCCCTTTTGGCTTCACACAATTGATGATTGCAAAAGAAAGGTCATTTCATCACGTCCAGGCGACGGGATTTGGATTCTGTTGCTCGCTTCATTCCTCAATGTTGAGATTCATTTACCGCTTAGACACGCGTAAAAAAATGGGATGTCTTCATGCGGTATGAAAAAAGCTCGTCCACGCTCACTTGATGGTTTTTCTTTTTGAAATGCAATTTATTCGATTCCAGTTATGAAATGAAGTTCTTGAAAAGCGCCCGTTTTCCCCCCCATAGCTAACGCGATGAACATGTATTTCTTATTTGACTTGGTTTTCTTCCTGAATACTTTCTCCTATGACCACAATGTGCACATCCGGGACATGTCCAGCGGCATCCAAGTCCAGCCCCCGAACGCCGGCGAGCTCCATCCCGCGCCGGACCACGGCGGCCTCGTCTCCGTCCGACTCGCCGGTCAGCTGAAGCGCCACGATTTCGCCCTCTCCGACTGAACGCGGCTCGATCTGGATGAGCGCGCGCTCCTGGCTGGCCCGCGCCTCTCCCTGCGCGAGCTTGCGCCGCACCAACACGGCGCCGTCCAGCACCCGCGCCTCTTGCCGGCTCAGGTGCAGCAGCTCCACGGGTTTGACCGCGGGACCTAAGCGGCTCGAGTCGCGCGCGGGACCGGCATCCACCAGTGCGAGGTTGGAAGACGCGCGTAAGGTCACGCCCTCGGCTTTTCCGTCCGCGCTCACCACGTTCCGCGTGAAGACCTGTGAGCCGGCGGGGAGGAAAGTCACCGTGTTGGCCGACTGGGCGAGGGAGGCGAGGGGGAGCTCGGCCACGGCGAACGGCTGACCCAGGGAGGATAAGGAGATCGGGGACAGAATGGTGAACTGGGGAGGGGTCAGCAGGGCGGCGGTGGGCGCGGGCTTCTGCAAACGGGGGCGCTTGGTTTGCCGTTTGACGGCGCTTTTGGAAGGGTGCGGTGGGCATGGCGGCGCAGATGGGCTCCGTTGCTGCTTTCGCTGTTCTGCCAACTGCAACTCCAGGTCTCCAGACAACAAAAAGATTGCAATAGAAGAAAGGAAAGGTGTCACAAACAACCAAAGAAAAAAACACTTCCAATGACGTGATTATTCCCCCCCCCCCAAAAAAAAATGCACAAAACAAAGCCGTGAAAGGTTCTAGCGAGGGTTGACTGTTTTACTATCCGCGTCATGTGCTTCTCAAGTCCAAGGTACCTTGACGTTCCTTTTGGAATTCATTTCTTGACTCCTGATTTCAACCCTTGCAAAGGAAAAGGCAACATTTGCAACTCACTGCAAAGGATTTGAAGAATTTGCGCCTGGCTGGGATCCGTTTCCTGTCGCCTCTTGGCCAGCATCTTCTTGACAGAGTTGAGCAGTCCAAACACTTGGCCGAGGTTACTCAGCACCGCGACCTCTACCGGGGAGCAAATGTGACCAGTCGGTGGGAGAGAAAGGATTCCTTTGGCTTTTGCAAAACGCAGAACTGCACCGCGATCTGTGCTCGACCGCAACAAATCAATGTCTTGGGATGATCGGCTCTGGCGACACGTAGCGGATTTTCCGCGCGACAAGGAGTAGAAAGCGCACCTACCACGAACGGCCTATTTTTAAACTCTTTTCATATATCGGGTGCACCGCATTCTAAGGCGCGTGGAATAGAAGCGACAATAGTGGCTGAGGTTGCGCAATGCATCCACTAGATGGAGCAATACAATGCAGCTTTATTTCTACAGCGCTTTCACAACCGCCGCAGCCGGAACCAAGAACATTTCAAATACTACGTCCGAGAAATCCGAATATTGAAATCATCACCGTCGGCTTTTGAGAACACGGAACGCTTCGAGGTGCGGCTTATCGCGCGGGAAATCCGGTCACCATCTTTGTACCTGTGTTCTGCAAGACAACGGACTCCTTCAACAACTGCAAGCGCTTGAGCAAATCCAGGAGCTCGCTACTGATTTTGGTCACCACTTCACCCAGCAAACCCACATCGGCGATTCCCTTCCAGAAGTTGAGCGTATCTTCTAGCGAAAAGCAGACAAGGGTCTCATACATCCGGCCCCTGAAATGCGTTTGGTGTCGTGAAATGACAAAACGTACAGCAGAGTGGCGCTACCTGAGATTTCAGGAGAGTCCTTATTGCCAGATTCTGCCGAAGCTAAGATGCGGTCCTCCTTTTCACTCGGCCTCTCGGTCAAATCGCCGCCGACGATCTTACCGTTCGCAAAGGACTGCGGTGCTGCAAGAGCGACGCAAGAGAGTGTGTTCAGATTGTCATCAAAGTCACAATTGACCTTTTTCCCTAGGTCGGGGAAGAAGTGCAGTTTAGGATTCGGGCTTTTCTGTTCCCTAAAATCGTCCAAGTGAAAAAAAAGAGTGGCCTTTGGACACGCTCTCACCTTGAGAAGATGTCGATGAGAGTCCGCCGCTGTCAGGTGGGAACAGCGTGTTGTTGATTAGCAGGTCAAATTTGGTGCTACGGCAAGTGTTGGAACACAGTGTCGTGTGTTGATAGAAGTCCAGTTGGCCCGAATCCATAATTTTTCTGCAAGGAGTGGACAAAAGGAATCCCTTTGAAAGCCAGACTGAAATGCGGAATTCCAACAAGTCGTGTGCCTAGATGAGGGTTAGGGTTTCCCATTTCTTTTCAATGATCCATCTCGCCATATTCTTCAGCTTCCAACAGACCGAAACAATCATCCCCCATCAACAAAGATAACACATATTGGCTTGATTGCTGCGAAACACGTAAGCTGCCCACCTGAGCATGACTCCACCCATCCGGATTGCTCGTTTCCAGTCTTTCAGAGTGGCTTTCCCAGAAATGTGGACAAACTGCTTTGGACTGATCAGCTGATCTTCATACTAGGGGAGAGAGGATTGGCAAGGCACATGTTACTTTGTTGAGAGAACATGAAGACAGACGATAAAAAGACCACGTCTCGTGGTGTTCGGGACAAGGAGATCATGTGGATGGGGAGTTGAATGCAAGCGGATGTGCTGTGAGCTTCATGCTCGCTCAGACAGCAAGATTGGATCCAGATGGATACATTTAGCAACCAAACCGACTGGCCTATTTGCCAAGAAATGAACGAGACATGAGAAAAGCTTAGATCGATAGATCGATCGATAGATATTAAAAAAAAGTGTCATCTCATTGGTCACTTCCTCATCCAGCCTGGCTATGTGTTGAAGGACCGACAAGCTGCCTGACGCTTGTCGGATTATTGACCTTGTTGCTGCTGTTGCTCAAGTGTTGTTTATCTGCACCGCTCAATCTTGTCAGTGGTTCTCTTTGCCTCGGTTCCACATTTTGTAAGAACGCTTCTCGTTCGGTCGTCGGATCAAGACATTTGTCCAGATTGCGTTGCTGAACCTGGGTTCCCAAAGGCCGTTTGAAATTGAAATCCAGACGGAAAATGAGCAGTACTCACCTTCACGCATTTGACATTGATTCCCGGGCAGACAAATTTCTTCACGAGTAATATTGCTTTACTGTCGCCACACGTTATAGGACAGCCAATTTCAACATCGCCTTCCTCAGTCTCTTCTAAAAAAAAAAAAACATGAAAAGGTACACGTGAAACATGACTACAAGGATCGGGGGTATTTTGAAAAGACGCTCTCGTCGTTCCGTTGCAATACTCTGACCTGGATGGGCTTCATCTGTCGTGACTGGCGCACTCGTTTCGTCAATTTTTTCTCTGCAAAGAAAATACTTTGAATTCATCGTTGCAAGCCCCCCTCAAACGTAACAAGTGATTTCCTGTGTGAGTGGAAACAAAACTCTCGTCTGCTAACATGCCCCCGATGCTTCTCGATGAAATGTTGCGCTTCCTTTGGAATCATTGTTGCTGTCTTAATACTCTCACTGTTGTGTAAAAGGGTCTCCAAGTTGTAGCTCAAAGCAGCGAATCCAGTGACTTACCCTGCAGTCATGGAGTGGAGCTGCAGGATGACCTGGGCTTGCTTTCCATCCTCTGTGTCACTTTCACCGTCGGTCTTCACCACGACCACTTCCCCGGTGGTCATGGCGACATCTTCGGTCGTTGCCATCACGCTGTCGTGTTTTGTCAGCCTTGAAATATTACTTGCCGCAGAATTTCATGTTCCTAAAATAGGATGAACACATCAAAATAATCTTGCAAAAGCCTTAAGAAGACTTTACATGATTAAAAAAAAACGGCGAATTAAGCGCATATCTCTAAAATGACGGCATATAGCGGTCATGCCAAAACATTGCATGATGGTCTTGATGTTGTGGGGATGGCTGGATTCCTAACATGTACGGAATTCAACTGGACGATGGACACGATATCCTCTTCCCTGTTCCAAACCTACGTTTCATTTAGGAAGCTTTATGTGTTTTGGCGTTGCTAACGTGAAAACGCGACATATCATGTTCGGGCCAGATAAAAACATCGTTTAGGCCAGAATAAAACGAAAGGAGCGGAGCGAGTAGCTGCGGGGAGATCCATTTTTTGTTTTTGTTTTTGTTTTTGACTTTGTGCAAGCATCGATGGAAGCCATTACGTCTAACACAACGGCCTAACATATTGCCCGGGAGTAAGTCAGCGGAGACTCGCTAACTCGATTAGCAGTGACGCGTAAAGCCTTCAACTTTTCATGTCATTGTTACGTTACGTGCTACTTAACGACGAAACGTACGTCGTTTCGTAACTGCATTTTCCCTCTCCGTTGCCCCGTAAAATGACGTCTGCTCGTACGGAGCTACGCAACGCCAACAACGGCGACGAGCCCACACCTCCATTTCAGCCCGAAGCCTTGTTATTTACGCCACGAAGTGGCAAATCATTTTTATCACCTTATGTATGTGAAAGATGAAATAAAATGACATTTCTTTACCGGTTGAGTAGAATTTACATCCCGAGATTCTCAAGAAGTTGCGCATGCGCCGTGGACTATTCTCGCTTGACTTCCTGCTTCAGATCGACTCGCCAAACACGAGCCCACTTGCGATTCTCCAAACTTTATTTGTTTTATTATCATTGTGGAGCAGTTAGTGATACCACTATCAATACAGCAGATACAAACTTTAGTTTTTAGCGTTGTGGTTAAAAAAAAAAATGGGGTTAGTGATATCAATGCAACCGATACCGTTTTCTGTGTTTTAGTCTCTTAGGGCTCCGATATGTGGAAGTGGATCATTTCATAAGCACTCATTCGACTCAGTGTATTGCAGACCCCCGTCATTCGCGGCCGATAGTAACCGTCACGACCCCGAATTGGCGAATATTAGCGTAAAATTTAGGGCCATAAAATGTATTGGGAGGGTGGGCGGGGCTTCAAAGGAAGATGCCTTAACATTTTATTGTGTCATTGTTAATAAACACTATATATATACACTGCGTGTGTGTGTGTGTGTGTATATATATATTTATTTTTATTTTTTTTCTTACTTCTGAGCTGAACATTTTGTTTTAGTGGTTGCATGTAATGCTTCCTCGACCTATTTCAGAGAGGCCCAGTGAGCGTTCTCCATTGATTGATTTCTTTGTTTGTTGATTTATTCTGAAATTTGGATTGAAATTTCTTGGACCTGTTCAAAATAGTCAAACATTGAGTGCTCACTGAAAGTAGGAACGCCCTTCATGAGGATGAATGGTCTCGTCTGGTTTTGAAGAGAGGTCGACTAAAAGCTACATTTGTTAAGTCCCGTAGATTCTTGACTGCTCGATAATCTTCTCAAACTGTAACAAGTAACAGATGCTGCCTTCTGTTTTTTTTTTCTTTCCCCCCCAAGGGCAAATCTGTCCTCAGGTAACAAAGAGTAGCTCAGGACATTTGGCTTAGGGTATCATGTCAGTCGAGGGCCCGGGTTAAGCGAAATGACCTCCCTCCGTCCAAAAAGCGAACATGACCGACTTTGAACCCCCTCAGGCCTCATGTCGTCAATCACGAAAACGCATTTATCTGTGCAAACACCTGCTCGTGAGCCAGTGCGGGAAGGTAACGGCGGCGGCGGCGGCGGCGTCTCTTCCTCGTTCCTATTCGGACGGCCAAGAAAGAAAAGCGAATTGCAAAGGAAACGCGTCTCATCCATTTCATGAGCTCTCAACTTGGCGACATCTCAAAGGACTAATCGACGTGGCTTCAGAAAGGAAGATGAGGTCATTTTCCAAACACGTTGAGTTAGACCAAAGGGAGATTCACCTGAGAGGGGGACATTCAAGACAATCATCCGGGTAAGTTGTTGTTTTTTTTGCTTTGTAAACGTGGCCTTAGCTCATTGAAATGTCTTTTCAGCCTCCCTACAAGCTTTTGTGCTACTGCAGTAAATAAAGTCGTCATTCAAATCAAACCGTTTGATTGTGGCAATATTTTGATTTGGAACAAGCGTCGCTTCAAAAACAACCACGTCATGACAACTCAGCTTGCTCATCCCATGACTTTGAGTGTTCATGAAAACATTTTTTTTTTAACTGTACATTGTAAACGGACATTTTTTTTTGTTCCTCATCCTTTCATACTAATATCTAGGATACGATGTTAGAGAAAAATAAAGTAGGCAAAAAAGATATATATATATATATATATATATATATATATATTGATAGCATTAATACGATGCCAGACACCAGATTGTTTGAGTATTGATAGGTTCTCCTGTGTCTGATAAACACTTGAACGTCCACGCCAGCCATTTAAACGGCAAACCAGATTAGCGCCAGTCCAGGACGTCACCTCATTGAAAAGTTAAACTGGTATCAAGGCTTCTTTGCGCTGCGATTTGCCTCAAATGGCCTCCCTCCGAGCAGCTGTTGCTCCTTAATTACAACCGCTTGCCAGCCACTCACGCCGATTGCGCGGAGATTTCTGGGACGCTCAAATTCATTTGAAAACATTTTGCCAAGGAAAAAAAAACTATTTTTTTTAAGCCTTGAAAAACAAAAACAAATCTACCCCCCCCCCCCCCCCCCAAAAAAAAATAGGAAGAAGTGGAATGAATGTGTGGAGTCTGAAAAGACGAAGAAATGAGTCTTGGGCAGTGAATGACTTTTCATGGCAAATCTGAATATCTGTTCGAAAGGCCAGAAAGGTGAAAGTAGGTCCACAACACAAAAAAAGAACCAAAGAAAAAAGAAAAAGGGTCTTTTCTGATGGCGCGCAATGATAATCCTGTTGCTCTTCCACTTCGGACGTGCTTTCATCAAGTGGTTTTTCACCTCCATCCGGGTCCTCGTATTGTGGACAGCGAACCGAGCGCAAATCAGGCCGATTCGGCGGTCCGACCGGACGCCCGCTCGGCGGCACGTTGTGGGCCGACTCCCGCCATCGGGAAAAGGGTTCGAGCCAAAGTCTTCATGCAAGAGTTGCTTTGTTTGATTGTATTGATCTCCAACGCCACTACAGAAGCGATTTAATCTTCCAAAACAAGGCCCGGCTCAAGAACCCTCCTGACCACCTGCGGTGAAATAAGCAAATGCGGCACCTTATTAAGTCATCAATGAATCCCGCCACATTTTTCAGCTTAACGGCGACGAGCCCGTTGACTTTTGCAATTTGCCCAACAAGTTCTTGTCGCCGCTTTAGTCGAGGAAAACGACGAGAGAGCAAATTGGGCTGAAGAACTGCGAAAAAGGCCGTCGATCGGAAGAAAAGGGAGGACGGCAAGCTTCTGGTGAAATCTGAAGAGAAACGGCTCGATGTCCATCCTGCACAACAATGGAGGCATTTTCCCATGGGTTAGGCTTCAACACTGGACAGAGACAAAAAGTCCAAATGAAAACAGCGCGTCGCAGCGATGATTTCATTGCCCCTCCAGATTCTTCCGCCGCCCTTTGAGAACATCTCTGATGATGTCATTCATTTCTACGGGGTCACATTGCGGGAGTTGCTTTTGAGGGTCCATTTCAAATCATGTATGACTCTTTGACTCGCGTATTATGGATGAAAAATGCTTGATGCTGATTGATTGACCGATTGATTGATTGATTTGCTGGAAAAGGGTCTGTGTCATGAACCCATAGCAACGATGTCCAAACATCACCTTTCTTTGACCAAACGACAGGCTTCAATTTGTGTAGGTCCTAAAACATCTTCGTCGTATTGGATGAATATCATCAGATGTACCAATCCGTCCTTTTCCTGATCCGGATCCTTTATTTTTTAACGACGCGAGTCGTTTTTCCCCCAGCGCTTGATGGGCCTGGTGGGCTGCCGGGCTTTTCTTGCCCTCCCCACGTGTTTAGCACCCGTGAATTGTTGGTGGCGGAACGCTTTTCTTTTCTATTCTCTTATTACGTTGCATTTGGAAGATGATTTGCGTTCATCCGCCTCATGATTTATTCTCGCTCATTGCCGCCTCGATTGAATTTCGCATCGTGTGTGTGTGTGTGTGTGTGACGACGCAACGGTGATTCGCTTCCTTCTCCGGTCGTTCACACTGCCCGTCTAGTGGCGGCGATTGTGGCATAAGCCGGACGATCGAAAGCCGTTCACGACCGAACGGGGGTGGGCGACCGTGTTGTGCGCGTGCGTCTCTTTGTGGCTCCGTGCGTCCTTTACCACCACCGGAGCAGTGGCGTGCAGTCAGGGGAGGCAGGTGAGGCTGTGCCTCCCCCTGGCATCGCAAGTAGTCATATTTGTCCGCTCGATTAGGATTTTGGCGTCGTTCTTGATCTATTTGGACCATTTTAGAGAAAAAAAAAATCGCCCTGCGATGCTACAAGCTGTCATTTCTCGCCCTGAAAATGGAGGATTTCATTTCCGTCAGTGCTTCCCCAACCCCAACCCGCACTGCACCAGAGTGCAGTCCTTCTTTTGATGTCATTATTTTCCCAACTCCTCCGTTCTTTGTGCTTTGAGGAGGTTCCACATAAATGGCAGAGCAATTGGATTTAGTAGTCGTCGTACTCTAGTAGAAGTCGTACTGTCGTATTTTTTTCATCTTAAACACAAAATGTGAAGATGATTGGACAAACATGACACGGGAGGCTTGTCGTGACCGTTGTCCCTGAAATGTTTTTTTTTTAAAAATCTATATCGTCAAATAACGGAGGCGTTATTGTGGTCATTGCGCGGCCGCTACTCCGACTCATTTCGACAGACAATGGGGTCCGGTTGAATTTCCCCTGAAGGGAGTTTCTTGGTGGCATTCTCTATCCCACTTATTGTGTTCTGGGCGCCGCACCGTGTCCCGTCCGATTTGGGGCAATGGGCGGACTCCGCCCCGGATGGATTGGCAGGACCACGAGCGGCATTAGGATATCGCAAGACCGTATGAAGAGCGCCGAGCGGAATTCTCGCGCCTCCAAATGATCACTTCTCAGGACGCCAAGAAAATGGCATCAACGAAGCGAGCCAAACGCACATTTGATCGCTAATTAGAAAACGACGCACCCGCGGAGAGACAAAGCGGGAGTACGAATCGCTGAAAAAAACCAATGGCTCAATTGCGAGCCAGGATGCCGGCGACGTGATCTATCGGCCGGTTGAGTTCATTTCAAATGCGAGATTTCGTTTCTTGGACGATCTGGGAAGCCCCCGTTTTGTGTCCGTCGCATTCTACCGCCTTGAGTGTTAGGGTTAGGTGGAAGGCAAAAGGTTTTAATCTGCGACGTGGCTCCCGTCTGCGTCCCATCAAGGATTTGCGGAGTGTGAGATTAGGGCCGTACGTCGTCATAAATCTCTACGTCCCAATTCAGCCGCGCGGTGGCGGGGGGCCACTTGCGCGCTGCGCTCTGCCATGACGTTGGACATTTGAGGAGACGGCCCCTGCAGCTTTTGAGCTTTGCTCTTCTTTTGGCCGCTAGCTTGGAATTTTTCCAGATTTTTTTATTTTTTTGGATGATGCCGTTTCGGATCCATCGATTGTAACCTGTTAATCTCCCGCTTCTTTTTCATTTCACATTTTTGTTCCCGTTGCGATATTTCTCTCGCCGCGGGTATTCCAAGATGAATCGCCGCTTGCCGGACATTTACGAGACGTCTCAGTCGACGGTGGGCGAATATCCGATCGGGGGCGGGGGCGGCGGCGGCGGCGGCGGCGGCGGCGAGCACTGTCCGTACGCAAGCGAAGGGCCGGGCTACGGCCAGTGCCAAGTGCAAGCGCTTCACCATCCGCCGTGCCCGCAGCAGCTTTGGCCGTCGGGCCAGCACTACCATTGCTTGGTCAGCGCCGTGCCTTCCTGTTTCAAAAGTGACTTTTGGAACGCCGAGCTGCCCCCCCTCGGCCATTTTCATCCTCAGCCCGAGTATTCTCCCGAGGTCAAATCAGACTGCTCGCAGGCACAATGGATGCAAGGAGCGCACAAGAGAGGTAGGAAGCCTTTGATCGCCATCGTCGGTCCGCCGTGCCATCCGACGAGTCGCGTCAATTCTCGTCAATGTCATGTCTCGATCCATTGATTTTTTTTGGGGTGCTTTTCATGGAATTAATTAGGGGTGACTCTGCGATCGTTGAATCAATGACGTCTGGGATTTCCCATTTAAGTCCCGGCATAAATCCAAGTCTTGGCGTCATGCGGCAGGCAGGATTCCTTATTGATTGCATTATTATTGATTGGCAACAGAAGGCTCATACGAGATCATCATTGCGTGTGTGTGTGTGTGTGTGTCCCCCCCCCCCACATACACACACACAATTCTCCACAAAATGTTGCCTCTATACTTGATGTCCCAAATTGCGTCGCAAAGTGAACAGACAAAGATCAACCCTCAAATTGGTCCCACCAAACGGCGAGTTCACCAGACTGCTCAAAACTTTTCACTTCTCATTCAGATATTTTCTACGACAGGTATTTCTTGGAATCAAGCGACACAAATGGATCATGTTAGAAGCAAGCAGCCCCCCCCCCCCCAATTTTTTTTTTTTTTTAATGTTTTTGGAGAATTTGATCTATTGTTCAAGGGGTCCATATTTTGTCGTTGACTGAGATTTGATCGTGGACCGCGAATCCAAGTCAAGCCCTCCAACCACGCAAGTGTCGTTGCCGCTCTCTGGGAGCGCAGCCGCTCGGATTTACAATGTCGGATGTGATTTTCCAGCCACATCATTTGGTTGTTTCAAAACCTTCCAACTTCAAAACGTTCAGGACGGTCAGCTTTCCACCTTGCAAGAGTTTAGCGCTCACATCGGAAACGTGGGGGGGAATTTTCGGTTTCCATTCGGGTGATTGCTTGATTCTTTTCTTCTCTCCCAGGGTACATCCCGAGTTACCTGGACAAAGACGAGCTGTGCGTGGTGTGCGGGGACAAAGCGACGGGCTATCACTATCGCTGCATCACCTGCGAGGGTTGTAAGGTAACAAACGAGTCGGCGAACGGATGGTCGAACCCGTGAACACGTGTGGCGCCGTTTCACGTCCAGGGCTTCTTCCGGCGGACAATTCAGAAAAACCTCCGGCCAACCTACGCTTGTAAGTACCAGGAAAGATGCGCCATCGACAAGGTGACCAGAAACCAGTGCCAGGATTGTCGCTTCAAGAAATGCATCGCCGTCGGAATGGCCACAGACTGTAAGTGGTAGACGGCAATTGGCCAGCGCGCTCGTCTGCAACAGGAAGCAGTCGTAGCCTAGCATCACGACACCTTCCGCTTCGGTGACTTTGCTCAAGTGTTCTCCTTTTTTTTTTTTTTTTTTTTGTCTTACCCCCTCCGCCCCCGAAACCCACAAGTGGTGTTGGATGAGAGCAAGCGGCTGGCCAAGCGCAAGCTGATTGAGGAAAACCGGGAGCGTCGCCGCAAGGGGGAGCTCCAAAAAACGGCCACGCATCAACACGAGCCCTCCGATCGCGAGTGGCGCCTCATCCGAATGACGACGGACGCCCACGTGGCCACAAACGCTCAAGGAAATTACTGGAAGCAGAAGCGGAAATTCTTGGTGAGAGATTCTCCTCGCTCCTTTGCCAAAACGCCGTCGTCAAGCTGCGCTCTTCCATCCGACGACAATGCCGCAGCCCCCTAGCTAGCTAGCTTGAGTAGCTAGCTAGCTTGCACAAACATGATCCCAAAAACAATGGGGAAGAGGCTCGTTGCGTTTCACTCCCAAATCACGCTTCCTGTTAGAGTAGAATAGAATACGAGAGCGAACAAGATCACGAGGTCTCGAAAATGACACTCAAAGCGCAACGGGGAGCGAGGTCAATCATCCGACAAAGAGAAGCGGAAGTCACAGTCCTTCGATCCCAGGCGGGACTTGATGGCCGAACGAGGCGCGGGTGCACCTGCCGGAGGGAAACGCCCTTCGCTCCACAATCAAGACGCAACGCGACACTTCCGAGAGTTGATGAAATAACCATTGAAAATATTTTCACTTCAATCAAATCAAAACCAAAATGCTTTGGGGCGAAGGGGGGGGGGGCACCTGTGAGACAAAAGCTGGTGTCACCGCTGTCCGGCGTCGTATTTTTGTTGTCCGTCTTCAGTGTTACTTTTTATGTTGACCTGCTCCATTTTCTTGATTTCAACTCGACAATTCCTGTTGATGATCCAACAGGTGGAGGAAACGATGCTTCTTAATGAAATAACATGTAATTTATTCTATACCTCTGACCAGAGCACGGCGGGGATGACGGAAACAAAGGTAGGACTTCCGACTCCGTATGTGGACATTCAAGTAGTCATGTCAGCACCCCCCCCCCCCCAAAAGTTGATGTGGCCCTTTGTTGTTTTCTGTTCCCACACCAGCCGAGGTCTCGGAAACAGACTAGATGGGGCTGAAATAACGACAGTATGGCTTTGAGGCAAAAAAAATGTGGATTTTTGTCACTTTGGTTGGTTCGTCAACCGCTATTGAATGCGTAAGCTTAACTTAGATGATCAATTATCATTTTATGTTTGAACATCATATTATTTCATGTTAAGCATACCTCAATTGTATTCTGCTGTTTAATGATTGCTTAGACATGTTTTTATGTCGTTAGGTTCTGATTGGCTATTGAAGGAAGAGAAGCCGGAAGTGATTTTAGTTACGAGAGTGGTGCAGACGTCTTTTTTTCCCTTTTAATAAAACTGCATTTTTTTTAGGATTCCATCGCTCCTTTTGCCGTTCGTAAAGTAGAGCCATCCACTAAAAACAACGACCCCCTCAACTTATAAATGTACTCTTGAATTAAGTGTTTCCCCGGAAGTTTAAATTGAAAACCGTTCGGGAACGAACTCAATGGCGATCGAATCCCACAAACGTCGACACAAACTAAATCCGTAGGGAAAAAAAAGGCATTCAATAACAAAAGCGTCCCGACAAAGTCCAAACACGAATCGCTGGTCAAAAAGAATTCGAAAAACAAGACATGAACCACAAGCGCACGCAAAGGTCAGGAAATAGTCCATCCGAAACAAAAACATGAGCAAGATCAAAAAGACAAAATAACAGAAATACTTACAAGGCGAGACTACAGAACAAAAACGCCACTGACGAGATCGAGAGGTCGACAAAAAAAAAGAAAAGAAAAAAGAACCTAACACTTGAGGTCAATAAAGCCCTCCACTGCCACCTGCTGGAGACACACAAGAACGGGATCGTGACATAGCTCTGCTCTTTGGGGTTTTTTGTTTTGTTTTGTCGGCACTAAAATGTCCTTGTCGTCTTTCCAGGCCGCCAATAGTGCTCATTCGTCCACGGCAAATCTCCCCGAAGGAAATCAAGTGGATTTGGAGGCATTCAGGCAATTGACACAAATTCTCACCCCTGCCATCAAACGAGTGGTGGACTTTGCCAAAAAACTGCCCATGTTTTGTGAGGTACGTGCCGCCGCCGGGAAGCGCTCACGAGATGTTACGACTGTGAAAAGGAATCCGTTTGCTTCCAAGTGTTCCTTCCAGATGTTTCTTGTCCGGACACCGACAACCCCCGCTTTTGCCACTTCGGTCCAAATGCATTTGGAGCATTTAAATGGGCCACATGCTTTTTTTTTTTTTTTTTTTTTGAATTGTAACTCAATGCTGTCTACAAACCGAGATTTGACAATGACTAGTGAAGTTGCAGAGCGCCGAGCACATTCATTGAAATCAAAAAGAAAACCTTTGTTTTCGGGCGTGTGCCCTTTTTTTTTAGTCCTCAATGATGACGGAACCATTTCTCTCTCTCGTCGTCAACAGTTGCCATGCGAGGACCAGATCATTTTGCTGAAAGGCTGCTGCATGGAAGTCATGTCGTTGCGCGCCGCCGTTCGCTACGATCCGGAGAGCGAGACCCTCACGCTGAACGGAGAGATGGCGGTCACGCGAGGTCAGCTGAAGAACGGAGGCCTGGGCGTCGTGTCGGACGCCATTTTCGACCTGGGCGTCTCGCTGGCCTCCTTCCACTTGGACGACTCCGAGGTGGCTCTTTTACAAGCCGTTATTCTGCTTTCGGCGGGTAAGCGGGCCCCTTCTCTGAAGACCTAACTCGCCTCATCATCATCCCCCAAACGCAACCGCGAGGAGTCATTTTGCATTCGACGTTTCCCGAACCAAATGAAACGTACAATCAAACAGGAGTCTGCTCTGGTTGCCGTAGATTAGAACAACGTTTGCCTCTCTTTCCTTCGTTCATGCGACGTAAGATGGCACGACGGTAGTTGGAACGGATTAGGGAGTTTGCATGGAAAACGCGTCTTGACATTTTCCAATGAAGAAATCCCTTCCAGAACAGACTCATTTTGTAAGTCGAGGTACCACTTGGGGCACATCTCATTCTTGACCCGGGATGGCACTCTGCCTTTTTTCTGACTGATCATCGATATCATTTGCTCGTCATGCAGTATTTTTAAAAGCGAGAGACAAGCACCAACTGGCATCTGCTCCAAATCAACGTTGCATTGTGACCCGTTTGACAGTCAAACTCTCCACAGTGTGTGTGTGTGTGTGTGTGAACGCCCGCTTTGTCTCCTCAGATCGCCCGGGCCTGAGTTGCGCGGAGCGGATCGAACGCTGCCAAGAGGAGTTCCTGCTGGCTTTTGAACATTACATCAACTACCGCAAACGCAAAGTACCTCATTTCTGGCCCAAGCTGCTCATGAAGGTGACCGACCTGCGAATGATCGGGGCCTGCCACGCCAGCCGATTCCTTCACATGAAAGTGGAGTGTCCCACAGAGTTATTCCCTCCTCTGTTCCTGGAGCTTTTTGAGGACTGAGTCGAGGAGTCTGAAAGAAGAAGAAGAAAAAATGGCTTGCGTGTGAGCATTTGAATGCCCCATAATAGGTGGAACGGGGGTCATGTTATTTGGTAGATTTAGGAGTAGTTCTGTGATCAATTCTTTGGACTGATTTCTGCGTGGGTATGTGTGAATAGCATTCTACATACTTGGCCAATAAAGATGATTCAGATTCTTTCTCTAAAATGTGGAATAAAGACCCAAGACATCCTTTTTTCAACACGATACGAATTGATTCGGACCTCTGCATCCGATGGACCGGTAGCGGTCTGTGGGTCATTTGGTACCAGGCGCACAGAAAGAAGAAATAACTCGCATGACTTCCGTTTTATTCATATAGACCTCAGTCTACCATACGTCAATCTTGACGCGGTTCTTGGTCACGTGACAGGCTACCGCTAGCAAACAGAGTAAAGAAAATAAATAACGTCTTTGGGGAAGGGGAAAAGGCCCAGCCAGGAGTCCGAAGAGGAGCCTCCGACTGGGGGCGAGCAATATACGAGGCCGATGGTGCGCGATGTTATGATGTATCACGTAGCGCCTATGTCATCACGTCATTACCAGGAAGTCCCGTGTTACCGTTGGCGGGCTGGTGGATCGACACTGGCCAGTGAGCCTTTCCCCCCTCGGGATAAGCGGCGTTGAAAATGGATGGAGAATGCTGCCATTTGAATGGCCAAAGGTAGAACATACACAAGGACGAGCTGTAGACTCTCTCGTGTTCATCGGAATCCATACCTGGTCAAAGGATCGGAAATGTGTGCTTCCGATGACGAGCTCGTTTATCAACAAGAAACAATCAAGTTTGTCGTCGTGGCAGCATTTGGTTGCGGTCAAACGCACACAAAAAAGGAACGGGCTCATCAGTCGTCGTGGAAAAACCCCAAACACTTGAGCACAAGAGAGCACGTGGCCAAATTCTTTATTCTTTAGGAAAGCGTCAGAGACACGAGCTCTAACGATAACGATGCAGCTGCAGGGTGTTGCGTCGCTTCCAGGCCGCGTGACGGGATCCTCCGATGGTCTGGTGGAACTTGTGGCCCTTGCCCAGCCCGCGGCTCTTCTTTCCCGCCGAGGTCAGGCCGCGCATCTCTCTGTGCTTGTGCACGGGCTCGGTGATCCATTGGGTGTCCGGGTTGCGCCGGATTGTCTTATGGAAGGGGTCTATCAAAATCACCTCAAAGAACTTGTAGGTGGAGTCCTCGCCCACCCAGTACGAGTTCAGCACCCTCAGGCCGCCGCAGTGACGGCCGGCGCGGCCCTGCAACAAACGGAAAAAGCCGGTCCAGTCAGCATCCGCCTCCCAAAAAAAAAAAAAAAAATAATCTACCGCCCGCGAATCGGGATGGGCCATTTGCCACCGGAGCAATTATTCTTCCGAGGTCATCTTCTGATCTATGTGAAATGTTCAACAACTGCATTATTTTAGGACGTTAGATCAGACCCATAAGTAGTAGTTTCTTTTGCTGTCCTGTGGACATTTTTGTTGGTGCTTGTTTGTAATATTTCGGGTTGGAGTTTTTGTCCAAATGTCTTCCTTCCACAACAGTACAGAGAAGTCCTTAAAATCAGATCACTTGGAAGAGGAAGCGCCGCATCTTGTACCCCCGGAGTTCGCAGAGTTCTTTAAAAGTGCCGCAGAGGATGACGATTTCGTTGATTCAGTGATTTGGAGTGACACCGAGGCTTTGCTAAACTTGCTGGCATTTTCGTGGTGCTACAGTTTATCCGTTACGGGCACGTTCTCAGTTCCGTGTTTAGGAGTCCTGTGACGTTAGCATATCCGTACACTTATTCAGTCTGTTGTTCTCTATTTTGATTTGCCTTTCAAGATGGCACATCAATAAATGTAAATCCCCCCCCCCCCCAAATGCGACGTATCGATGCTTTTTTGCTTCTTCATGATGCTAATGAGACTTATACTCAGGATTTCTAGTCTGGTAAATACGGTATGTAGAAAAAGTGGTCAATCAATCCATCTCGGATCCCATTTGAGTGTCGTGGACATGGTGGGCACGTACCTCAGCGGTGGCTTGTAAGCTGCGGGCAAACTTGATCTGGTTGACACCGTGGTGCACGGGCTTCCCATATGTGGCACCCTTGGGCACGGGGCGTTTACGGCCACCGCGGCGCACGCGGATGCGGTAAATGACGTAACCTGTTTGAAGGAAATACAATCGGTTACGTTGCGTCGTGCGGGCATGACAAATCAACCAACTCGGACAGGGGACGTACTTGACGCCGAGATGAGCAACGTGTGCCGTTTACCTTGTTTGGCCTTGTAACCGAGCCTACGAGCTTTGTCGGGTCTGGTCGGTCTCGGGGCGCGGTGAAGGTTTGACAGTTGGCGGTACTGCCAGCAGCGCACACGAAGCAAGAAGCGCATCACATCCGACTGCTTCTTGCGCCATAACTCCTGCATATAGCGATATGCCCCCATGGTTTAGCTGCCGACAACAACAACAACAAAATCCAGGTCAGAAAGAAATGAGTTGCAATTCAAGAGTGCACCACAGCTTCCTTCTTATTTTGACATTTCTAAATCCACCTTGCCGCACCAATTGTGCTGCCAAAACGATTGCATCAATTCATCAACAAACTCGACGGACAATCGTTTGACTCGCGCGCGTGTAACAACAGACTTGTTTCCGTCATGATTTGTTTTTTTTCGTGCGATCACATCGCGCAAGTCTGATGGCGCTCACCTCAGAAAACTGCACTCAGGCTGGTTATAAATGTTCCCCGTGTCTATTTTGGGATATGTGCAGCCAAATCCTGTCTCTCGCCTCGATTTCAACGTGATGATTGTTATGCACTATTTCGACGTGGCTTGCAGGCACGGCATGAGAACTTCTTGGAGTGCCCAAAAAGTGTCTCCATGCATAGGAAACTGTTCCAAACATATACAGTATATGGTTCTAAAATGTATTCCTCTAAATTTCACATATAGAGCAAAAAAAATCGAAATGACCGATAACAAGAATATGATATGAATAAAAACGGTTTAGGTCAAGAAACGTTTATTCTTCCAAGGTACGGAGACTTATGGGACACCCTGTGTTGCAGGGGGCATTTTCCAAGTTTTTGTACTGTCATCACTTCCTTGGTTCTGAACGTGTGGACCAAACTTGAACCGTTTTGTTCCTTTAGTCAAGTTCTTTTCGGTGACAGTATCTTACGGAGGAAAAAAAACGTTTCGATTTTTGCGGTAACGTACGTTATGCCCGACGAGGATAGCGATGTCGGTTACTGGTCGGGCAAATGTTGAATGACCAAATAAAACACCTTTCAGCATTAAACATCCAGTTTCACAAAGAATATGATCTTCAGAGTAACATACAATGAGGAATATTTCATTCTTGGAGCGCCGCTTACTTATACTGTGCCGAGGCGATTTCAGCATCAACAAATGTGTTTTTTAAGTCATGAAAACAAAGTCTACGTCGGCAAATAATCAAGGCGACCTCTTCACCATTCCAATGTGCATACAACGATTAACACCTGATAAAAGGATGCACATGTATAGCGTGTGATTTCGATAGATTGTATTGAAAAGAATTGCATTAAGCCCCACTTACATGATGGCGTACAAGCCGGAAAGAGAGCGCGCTATTAGCAAGCATGCTATTTCAACGCGCCTCTGACGTATTTCCTTTGTTGAATTGGATTCGGTGCATTACCCCCCCTACTGGACTGGAGTCTGGATCAGCAGAAGAGGAGGAAGAAGAAGAAAAACCTTTATTTGTCTCACAATGGAGAAACTCGCAATTTACAGCAGCAAAAATTATGATAAAGAGAAAGTAGAAAAACAAAACAAGTATTTGCATGCACACAAAAACACTTTAATAAATGGAGATAGATAGATAGATAGATAGATAGATAGATAGATAGATAGATAGATAGATAGATAGATAGATAGATAGATAGATAGATAGATAGATAGATAGATAGATAGATAGATAGATAGATAGATAGATAGATAGATAGATAGATAGATAGATAGATAGATAGAGAGCAGTAGGCATGGGCCAAAAAATGCCCTCTGAAAAAGTGCAGCGGAAAGGTGCCCAAGTTTTCCTTCGGTAAATGACGCCGATAAAGGATGGATCATCATCTCTCTTGGCAATTGCAACCACTCTCCTGATATCCACGCCAGTCCGCTAGATGGCGATACTGCATCCGAGGGCAGTGGTTGCCAACCTCCATTCAACCCAGACAAGAACGCGTGCGTCGTCGAGAACCGCGTTCGGCTTTGTGGGCTATCTTGATCCTGCTATTTCCCTGGATCCGTTGCGGATTACTTCTCCCGTATGAAACATGGAGTCCATTTTAGAGCAGCAACGTCGCTATCACGAAGAAAAGGAGAGGCTAATGGATGCTAAAACCAAAGAGGTGTTGCATAAAAAATCGACGGTGAGTGTTATGCTACCATTAGCATTCCTCTATAGCTAACAAATACGTTCAAATGAATACAGTACAGTAGTGTCGTTGTTGACTTGAACGCTAATGTATTGTGTCAACAGTTGCGAGACCAGATCAATTCGGATCACAGGACAAGATCCATGTTGGACGTAAGTTTCTTCAAATGTGTTCATTCGCGGTGGTTATTTTGCCTTGATCGGCAACGAGCGTGATTTAGCCGTAACACGTCCAAGTTCTGCGCCGGTTAGTGCGCCAGCTGGTTGGGCGGTGGGTTGAGTGGTCGCCCCCAGTTAAATTGTCCCTCTTTTTATGATCAACCTCCTACTTGACCCTAACCATATCCGTTTATTTTTGTAGGGCCCCAAATCATTTTGCCGATTATTTTGATTGTACGAGCTACAGCAAAGTTGTTCATTTGCTTAAGTAGTCAATAAATATGTGAAACAGAAGGGCTCTTTGACAACTCCCAACTGGCTGCACGAAATTGTAAAGATCAAAAGTTACAGCGCTGGATTCAAACTTGTGACACCAAAGAAACAAGCAGTTATTCGAGGCAGAAAAAAAAGCCTCGATATGTTGTTCTAAAACACAACTCTACTGCCCCTATATACAGGAAATATGTCTGCTGAAATTTCTCACCACGTCTCCACATGATAGTTCACTGAAATGACCACGACCTTGACACCTTTCCCATTTGCTAATCCTGTCATCGGTTATTGTCTGATGTGCCCTGACTGTCATTTCTTTTTCGTAGCGGTATATGGAAGTGAGCGCCAATCTCCGAGACTCTTACGAAGACAAAGATGGGTGAGTCCTTGTTTTCCCAGAAACATGACGACTTTAATCAGAGAGATTGTGCATATCCGGCACAACACTTCCCAAAAAAGAAAATATCTCTAATTTCTGATTTTTACTCTTTCAATGCAAATGACAATGCTCATATGAAAAATAGTAACGCCAATGTTGAGCATTTTGGCAATTGTCGACATCAGCCCTTTTTTGTGACGACATATAAACACAAGGGGCGCTTCTGCTCGCCACAGCAAGCTCCTTTACATGACGCGCATCTCAGACGGGCTTCCGCAAGGACCGACTGACATAACTCCGCGTCTTCTTTTTTGAAGTGTTGAGTTGGATAATCATGCTCTCCGTATTCTTGTCAGAATGAGGAGGGATGAGCTTGTTGCCATCTCGGGGCCCAATGAATTTGCCGAGTTCAACAGCCGACTTAAACAGATCAAGGAGTTTCACAGGAAGCACCCAAATGAGGTAAGCGATCCCATATTGGAGACTGTCAACTCCAGTTAAATGTGAAGCCTTTTTTTTTTTTTAATGCTATGCAATGTTTGTCTCCCTGTAGATTTCCATTCCAATGTCCGCAGAGTTCGAAGAGCTCATGAGAGCCAGAGACAACCCTAGCGATGAGGCTCAGAGTAAGTCTTGCCGTCCGGAGTGTCGTCATTGCCTCTCTCTCTCTCTCTCTCTCTCTCTCTGATCTTGCGCTTCAATCGGGTCATTATTTTGTGTGGTTATTTTGCGCGTGGACCTGAACAAACCAATAAACCGCTGCAGACCTCGTGGAATTCACGGATGAAGAAGGATACGGCCGCTACCTGGACCTCCACGACTGCTACCTGAAGTATATCAACTTGAAGGCGGCCGAGGTGGTTTTCTATTTTGCCTCATTCATTTGACACAACTCGGCAACGCCGCGCTCGTTATTAACCCGGTACGCCTCCTTCGACAGAAAATCGAGTACATCACTTACCTGTCGTCATTTGACCAGCTCTTTGACATCCCCAAAGACAGAAAGAACGCGGAATACAAAAAGTGAGTATCGGCCCGGGCGATCGTTGGACGTCAATATGTATTGGGATTGCAAATGCGGACCATGTTTTCACGTCCCCCGTTGCAGGTATTTGGAGATGCTGCTGGAGTATCTGCAGGACTACACGGACCGGGTCAAACCTCTTCTTGACCAGAATGACCTGTATGACAAAGTCTTGCTGGACTTTGAGAAGAAGTGGGACAGCGGCACTTTTCCAGGCTGGCCTGTAAGTCGTCTTCCTCATTACTTGAAGTGAGGTCGATTATTGAATCTGACCGGCCGTGGTTATTTTAATGGTCTCTTTTTTTTGGGTGGGGGGGGGGATGATGACGATGATAGAAAGAGACAAGTAGTGCTTTGACGCATGCTGGAGCTCACCTGGACCTCTCAGCGTTTTCATCCTGGGAGGTAAAAAAGAAAATAAATGCTCCAAACACATGACATATATAAATCTGAATATCATGTTGTAATTGTTCTTTCTGTCACCCAGGAGTTAGCTTCGCTAGGTCTGGACAGATTGAAGTCTGCTCTTCTGGCACTGGGACTTAAATGTGGAGGGTGAGTTTGCCTCTGACACGTCACGCGCAGTTACTGTATGTCTACAAGGAGCAGCTGTATTTTTGCTCGATCGGCCACTGAAGAGATGACCACTGATCCAAAGACATGCATCACATTCAAAACACAGTGGAATCCGGAGTTACCAATGCCACTTTTTTCCCGTCCAATTCAAGTTATGATGCATGCATGCATGATGATGCATTTTGATATTGCCGTGATGAGGGCTTTGCCCTTCTTTCAAGCCGTTTGTCAACCACCGAACGTGGATTTCTTCTGTCTTTGCTCCTGCGTTTCTTTGACAGGACTCTTGAAGAGAGAGCGCAGCGACTCTTTAGCACCAAAGGCAAATCTTTGGAATTGCTGGACCCTTCGCTGTTTGCCAAGAATCCCAAAGCCAAAGGACCCAAAAAGTAGGTGTTTGGAAACCATCGATTAGGAATGCACCAAAAACACCCATTTTTTTTCCCGGCGTACATGTTCAAATACAGTACTTGCTAATCAATTATGTTGAAAATGTGTTTGAATCAAATATGCTTGTGGATTGAGTTTGACAATGTCAATCTTTTTTTTAAATTTTTTTAAGAAAACCAATTTATTAAATGTCATCTAATTCGTGCACTCTGTAAATGGCCGATGACGGTGACATTTCTGTTTTGCGTTCACCGTACCGCCAGAGACACAGAGCGAAACAAGGAAATTGGCTTCTTGGAGGCTCAACTCTATGAATATGTCGAAGTCCTCAGTGTAAGTATGATAGTGTTGCCGAATAATTTCCCCACGTTTGTGATAACCACCGTAGCAGACGATAAGTTGGTGTCCATTGACTTTTGTAGGAGCAGAGGCAACTTACTCATGAGAATGTGCAGAGGAAGCAAGCTCGGACTGGAGAGGAACGTGAGGAAGAGGAGGAGGAACAGCTCAGTGAGAGTGAAAGCGAAGACGAAGACAACGAAATCATCTACAACCCCAAAAATTTGCCACTGGGTTGGGATGGCAAGGTATACAAAAAAAAAAACGGGTGTTGAAAGAAAGCTGTCTGTCTGACTGCGTCTAGGGGGTTTTTTTTGGCTTGAACCGCAGCATTCCATCCAGTGGAGCGCAGTATTCTGGTGGCTCGTTTGCGACACTGGGTGGGCATTAGTGGTATTGCGCTAGAGTGGTTGAGATCCGATTTGGCTGATGGGACTTTTTGTTTTGCGCCTCTGACATATGGTGTTCCACAAGGTTCCATTTTGGGGCCCCGCTGTTTTCGCCACATTTGCTAACCCTAACCCCAAATATGTAATTCCTCATTCGATATGTTATGGTAAAAAAGGTGGTTCAACCAAATATATATATTTTTTTTAATTTCACGGCCCGTGTGGCAAATTGTCTGCTTTATGACGGCGAGTTTGACTCTGCTTTCACTTTCCTTTTAGCCAATTCCATACTGGCTCTACAAACTCCACGGCCTGAATATCAACTACAACTGTGAAATCTGTGGAAACTACACGTACCGAGGACCAAAAGCCTTTCAACGACACTTTGCGGTATTTTCTATTTGAGCATTCGTTCTCCACCGGTTGTCGCTCTGAAAGGAATCCCGCCCGCGGGTTCCATCGCATCATTCCCAAATGTGTTTCCTGCTCAGGAATGGAGGCACGCCCATGGTATGCGCTGTCTCGGCATCCCCAACACCGCCCACTTTGCCAATGTCACACAGATTGAGGATGCCGTCTCTCGTAAGTCTCGGATAACCTGGGAGTCGCAACCTTGTTTCAATGTCGGGTTTTCAAAATGTTCTCAAAGGTTTTTGGATTGGTTTTCTCAGTACATTTGTTGTCATAACTTGTTTTTTTCTCTCCCCTCAACACTAGTGTGGGCAAAACTGAAGTCCCAAAAGGCCTTGGAGCGTTGGCAGCCTGACACCGAGGTAAGGGAACACTTATCTCGAGCCCTCCCCAAAAAACGGCAAGGTCCATTCCTTTGTTTTTTTTTTGAGAGACCATTCGCGACCCGCCATTCATTTTTCAGCGCCCCGTGACGTGAGAAAACCCTCCCCCCCCAAAAACTAAAAATGACATTGAAGGGGAGAAGGGGGGGAGGGTCTACTGGACAACTTTTCTCTCGATTCCAAGATACAAATCAAACATTGAAGAATAACGGCATTTCTCTTCAAACACTAGTGAATCAAGATCTTTCCATTTGGGAAGCAATCATCGTTTCTTCCACTTTGTGCTCGATGACTAATAGAGGAAGAAATGACCCTCAAGTAACGTGTGTGTCGCGCACAGCAGCCTTTTAACTCTTTAGCCAGAGCATGTCACGTATTCAACTCTTGAATCCAAATCCTAGATGTGAAATGGACCTTGCCGTTGCGATCCTCCCCCTCGCCCCTCCAAGAGTGCTGAAGTCTCATTGGCCGACGTTTGTGTTTTTCAGGAAGAGTATGAGGACTCGAGTGGAAATGTGGTCAATAAAAAAACGTACGAGGATCTCAAGAGACAAGGCTTACTGTAGCTAGCCAGGATTATTTGACTTTAAAGTGTTCATCCCATTTTTTTTGTATCCTTTTTGATTTGGACCCACTTTCCATTTCCCATTTTGCTCTTTTGCAATTGAGCCCTTTTTGATCATCACAATAAAGATCATACGTCGGCCACTTGAATATTTTTCACTTTGTATCTTTTTTCTCTGCGATTTGAAGCGATTGAACACAGGTTCGTTGAATTTCGAACGAGGAGAATGTTGGTTCTTCAAATAAAGGCTGGAACCAATGAACGGTTTCTGCGAAGCTTTTAAAAACAGAATATTCCGGCTCCCGCGGTTCCCTGACAATGGCTGCGTGTCACGAGCGCAAAGCAGGAAGAGAATCACATCATTTTGATCCCATTTTGAGAAGGGTGGTACACCGAGACACGAGGTATGACATCATAACTTTGGTTTCTCCAAAACCGATTCTCAGCTTGGCGCATTCCCAATGTCTGCGCGTCTCCAGCAGGGAGTACAGTATTCGGCTTCGAGGACGCCAAGCTACGCCGCGGGCATGGGAAAGCCACACCGCATGACCAAATAGGAGCACAAGAGACACTTCATCGTGAAATAGTTTCAGTGATACGTCGGGTCATTTTATTTTCCACTTTCAGAACAAAAACGAAGCAAAACATTTATTTTAAATTAAATCGGATCCACCCGCAGCCGATTCAAAAGGATAGTGCTCGGGGAAGTCATGGATGACCTTTATGGTTTCATTGTAGAGGTCCAGGTCTGCGGGGAACATGTGCGGGATATCGTTACAAGTGCGCTCACATCAAAGCTCATCTGACATGTTGCTACACAATGACCTACTAAAGTTAATGCCCTTCTCTTCTGGGAGCCATTGGAATGTGGTGGCCATGATAGCTCCTTTGTTCGACACCGTTCCAATGACTTCGACGATTCCAGAAAGCTCCTCTGAAAGCTGAAAGATGAAGGTGGAAAAAAAAAAAAAAGGTTCAACGTAAAGTAAATGGGAACAAACAAATGACATAAGCAAAAAGCTTTCAACAACTTCTGAACACGCATGTAAACCCTTTCAGGGACAGCGGTTACTGCAGTGGACATCTTATCATGTTATCAGGTTGCATGAAAGGGTTTAAATAGGTCGTGGAAGTCGCAGACTATTAAAACTATTATTATATACACATTAAGTGTTCCTCAATAATGCCGATGCCTATTAAAACGCTGCCTCACTAGTTTTAACATGGTAATCTGATTCATATCATGTTTGTGGAATAGGAATTAAGCAGCATTAAACCCAGTTCTTTTGTTTTGTTTTTTTCCATCTCCATACATACATACATACATACATACATATCGGGTATGAAGACAATTACTTGTTCGCGTCGTTTATGACCCACTCTGCAATTTGGACATTGGACGAGAACAAAAACATACTCACAGGGTAATTTAATTCAACAGGAACACATTGTCCCTCTCCATCAGTCATGGTGAAAGTTTTTCCAGTTGGGTGTATCTAAGCACGACAAACGAGTGACAATACAGCACGTTAACCTTTACGTCAGTAAGATCGAGTACGGGATGTTGAGTTTTAGGCACGACAGTTACCTTCTCGACACGCCCGACGAAACAGACGGGTTTGCTTATATATCGCGACAGCATTGATGCATTAATGCGAGGTCTAGGAAGCGCCAAGATATCAGACATCGCAACTGATTAATGTGATGGCGTTGTGACGAACACCCACCAAACTAACTTATGGCGCGCACTTGAAACATACCCATGGTTCCTGTACGACACATCCGATTTCCGTTTAGTTCCGGAAGTTCACTTGAAGAAACTTTTGAAACTATTTTTAAGAAATTATTTTTTGCTAAATTCTATATTAATTGATCCAAATTCATGCATGAGAAACAAACTCCTGTTATCTAATAAAATCGACATTGTCTGTACGAAACAAAAGGCAACGAAAACATAATTTACAAACTTGAAAATTGAGTTTGTTTACACCTGCATGTTATTTAATCCTTTTTATTTGTATACTTGCTGTAACCTCCCTGTTGCGTTTTGTGAATTTGTATACCATTTATATAGTTCCATTTTTACGTGTTTATTCTTTTTGTTTAAATAAAGTTCTATCGAAGAATATGGTTTACTGAATACCTTCCAACCTAAAACAATATTCCAAATGGCTCCCCAACGCCTTGACACTGACGTTTATTTGGTTTGGAGAGAAGACCTCACGTTCGTTGTTGTGACTGTGGCCATTGTGTATTCCGTTACAAATTAAAACTTGACGCAATCGCCGGAACCCTGAGAGTAAATGTAGTTTCTACACGGACACGGATAACAGAGAGGTCACAACAACACGGTAATTCTGGACAAGTCAACTGTGAGACGATATTTGCATGTGTTTCGTCTTTTATGTCTTTGTTACAAATAAAAACGGCTCGTCGTTTGTCGTCGGTACGTCGTTTAATGACACAATTACAACACTTTTATGACTTGATTCCTCGACTTCACCGCAAAGCAAATACGACGATGCTCGAGTACTTCGACGTCACATGACGTAGCTTTTCTTGTACAATGCTGTATGTTTGAAGTAAGACAAAACGTATGGACGTTTAAAATAGTTTCACATTGACATCCTTGATGTTAGTGAATGTGCCATTTGACGCATTGAACACTTCCGTTATTAACTACCACTTTGTTTGCACGCAGCGCAACTATGTTGTCTTTCCTGGGTTTCCGAAAAGATTCAAAGAAGTCGACGTCAGAGAGGGACCCCGACGGTGGCTTTGTGATCATCGGTGAGAACCAGCATCATTGTTGCCTTGAAACTTGGCTTTCTCATGAAAAGTTGAGGGGCAGATCTCACCCGCACAACATTTTCTGTGGCCATTTTTGATCTCAACAACATAAGGCATTCATTTGAAAAAAAAAATGCATTAACTGCCTGCAACATGACTTAAGTAGCGAGCATTTGACATACTGAATTACAGTTGCAGAGGTATTCATTGTAGGCTACTACTCCTAGTTTTGGCGTCTTCAAAGTAAAATGAAGACACCTTTTTTGTTGTTGTCGGACATGTCATATTACCAGACATGGTGTCATCAAATCATCTTGTGTCTTCTTGGACCAGGAGAGTGGCCACAGTCCAAAGTTTCAGACTGGCCAGACCCCGCTTGTCATCGCGTGCCACCGCCAGAAGCGTGGCTCGGCCATACAATTCGTTTTGACCGTGTTTTGTGTCCCAAGGCGGCTTCACACCGGGCGTATTCGGCGGATAGATATTTTGGGGATAGTCCGTTTCGCATATTTGTGGATTATTAAAAAAAAAAAGTGGAATATTTCATGGTTTTCTGTTCCCTCCCCCCCCCCCCATTATTTGCAGAAAATGTATGTGGAATTGTTACATTTATTGAAGAATTTTTTTTTGGGGGGGGGGGGTTTGAATTTGAACGCCTTTCAGTGGCTTTGTTTTCCTACCTAAAGAAATAAGTTGTTTCTTTTCAGGGGAATCGGTTGAAGAGCAGAGGCGGAAGATGCAGTCGATGAACATTGCACAACCTTCCACAAATGTTATCGTCTTGCCTTCTAAGGTGAGCTTTTTCCATTTGGAACCTGAAGCCATACCCCAAATTAGAACGCGCTCCGCTCATCAACACGAGTAATAGTGGGACATTTTGGATGTCATCATGGAAGGACGGCGGCGCAATCTGTCCTTAACTTCACATTGTATGTAGCTTTCAACGTGATTTTCTTGTCTCTAGGGGAAGCTAAACGTGTTTTTTTTTCTTTTTTGATTCTCCCATCCGCATCACGCTTTCCGCATCAATGACATTGCGGAATCATCCCAGCCATTTTGATTTTTGGTCACGATCAATGGATTTGACCGAGACAAATTGCCTTTGTGCTTTTTTTGGCAGCCGCCGTGCCCCGCTCCAGCTCGACCGGCGTTTACAATTGCAGGCGCAGCTCCGTCGCTCGCCAACCCGGACGACGGGTCGTCGTCGGCGGGGACGTGGTCGCCGGCCGCCGATCTCCTCGGTGACGTCCCCTTCGCTTTGGCACCTCACGTTCAGGCAATGCAGAGAGGCTTCTCTTCCATTCCTGACGTACCGCTTGCCAAGGACATGAACTCTCGCCTCACGTATTTTCAATATGACTTTACTCTCGAAAAATCGGTCCTACGTCACTCGTAGTTTTGCCCACCGTGCCCGAGTGTGTGGGGGGGGGGGGGGAGGTTTTTGTGTCTTGACTGCATTTGCGAGCGCGCATCCCATTCGGGGTCATGAATGGGCTTGAGTTGATCTCACGATGATCAAGTAGCGGAGGCGTTTTCCAGCCCGCGTAGATGATCTGTTAATCAGACAATCCGACCAACTGAGGTCAATCGACATTTCATCTTGCTCCAATTGAACATTTGCAACATTTTTCATTGGCTGAAATGGAAAGATTTGGTGAGCGTATCAAAGCCGAGATGAGGCAAAAGTGTCAAAACATGTTTTTTCCCGAATTGACGGTGCGATGCGATGCGATGCCGCGGCACGCCACCACAGCTCATACGCCGAATAGGAAGACGTTGATGTTTTTGTTTTCATCTCGCTGCCGATGGGTAGAAAGCAGACACGTCATCTGAGAAGTGGACGGTTTTGGGAATGACGTCCAAACTTTTTTGTACTGGGCATCCCACACTGGTATTTTCATTCAGTCTTTAAAATAATAAAAAAAAATGTTCAGTAGCTATTGTCTTTTTCAAAAGCATGTAGCAATTGCCAGCAAATCAATTGTACTGTATTTTGGATCTTGAAACAATGTCAACAATGTGCCTGACTGCCTTCCAGCCGACAATAAATCCAGCCTTATATCGAATATGATTGTTTAAAGGCAAACTCTTACTCATCAATGACTAACATCCCTGATCTATGTTATTTTCTACAGGCAATGTTTTTCTTGTGTGAGTGGGCATTGTCACCTTTTTTTTTTTGATGATGACAATATCTAAAATAATTGTGATATGTTACGACTAAAGATGACCAAAGGTTAGAAGCACAACCAGGAAGTTTTCCTTGTCCCCAAGTCGACTGTCTTTTTCACGCAGGAGCTCGGCGCGGGAGTTTGGATCTGTTCGGATGTGTTTGCTGATCAAACATGTCAGCGGGTGGTTTGAAGCTCTCAACGTGCGTTCCAGGAGCTCTTGACTGTGCAGCATCACCGGGGGGTGGGGGGGGTGGGGAGGGGTGTCTCTCCCGGAGAGCGTCGTCACTTTGATCGCGTCGCTTTTTCCTCCTCTCGCATCCACTCGCAGGCTCGTGCGCGCCGCGGGGCCGTCGAAGCAGCACAGCCCCCGACTGGCTTGCGTTCTTCCTCGTTCGCTCGCAAACGAGGCTGGACCGAGCTCGTCCCATCGGGCCCGGCTGCAGGCGGCTCGGACATCTGGGCGGCCCTCACAGACCGTTCGCCCCTCGACCTCTCCCGACGCACACGTAGTCGGAGTCCGAATCCCAAAAGGTAACGTCGAGGCGGCGTCTCGTGCCAGGCGCATCTCGTCGTTTCGATAGCACGGTGCTAAGCTAAGCGTCGCTCCGCCAGTCCCGATATCGGAGCGTCAAAATGAGGCGTTCATGGAAGCGGGAAGCGCTCCTAAACCACGTCCGCCACTTGGGCGCCTCCGGAGCAGGACAGCGTCGTGTTGGCTTGGCCTCATGTGTGATGTCACCGCGAAACGTTCGATTCAAGATGGGCTCCAATGGGTTCCTTCTTCGCTTCCCGGCGGCTTGTTTCGGTGTCACGTTTGATCGCGATGGACTCAAGTAGGTCGGCGTTTGCCGTCGTCAACGTGACGACACATCGGTCAATTATTCGTACGCCGAATTGCACCGTCGGCTTGAAGTTTGTCCATTTTGCTCGACGTCTTGGATGTCAGAAACAAGACGGAGCGGCCACAATTGGACCCGATGCTGCTCTCCGATTTGACCTCGTTCTGTTTGCTCACGATGTGGCCGCGTTACGTGATGCTAGGTGCTTAACTGCTTAATGGGGTCACTCTGAAATTGTGTGTGTGTGAAACACAAAGGCCGACGTATGAATAAACCAAAAGCACCTGCGCTCTCACCCACACCGCGGGACAATTTGGAGCGTTCCACGAAGCTTTCAAATATGTTTTTGGAATGTGGCCGGAATACCCAGAGAAAACCCACGCAGGCTTGGGGAGAAGGCGCAAACTCCACACGGGGAGGCCGTAGCCAGGATGGAACCCACGAGCGCCCCCCGCCCGTGCGCTCACTTATTTTTGTAAAATGCGAAACGTTTGATCACGTATCGCCTCATGAAACATTGAACCTGAACAAAAACGTCGAATCAAATCCTGTCATTTCAGCCTCCATTTTGACATTTCTCAACTCAAAAAATGGGGATCTCGGCATCCCCCGAATGACGTGGGTGCAAATGGCGGTGGCGTTTGTCTGAGACTTTGTCCGTGCGCTTCAGCGCCTTCCCGTGTCCAAGTCGGCCAGATGGCGCTGTCCAACATCACGGTGTCCAAGCCCTCCATCTCCCGGGTGCCCAGCAGCATGGAGGGCATCAACCACGAGCTGGAGAAGGTCTTCATCAAAGACGGCGGAGAGAAGGAGGAGCTAAAGGTATTGGCAACGTTCAATCTTGTCATATATTGCCGGGGGCCGTTTGTCTGTGAGCTGCCAAGTCTCGCGGTAAAAGTTGGCCGGGTTTCTCTTTTTCAGACGTGGAGATTCATTTCCACCGTTGAGCGGTTGACGCATTTTCTCTTTTTCCCCAAATGAGCTCATTTTGCGGTGCAGAAATGGAAAAGTGGATGAAATTCATTTGGATTCCAGCAGAAGAGGTCACCTGACACTTTTACCCTTGGACTAGTCATCATCAGAGTCATTCCATGTGTTTGTGCAGCGTCTTCGTCTTTCACCCCTCGGGCCATGAGGCGGTCCGAGTTTTTCGTAAATGCGAATCACCCAGAAAAAGTGTCGACCAGTCGGTCGATCGCTCACGCTGTTGATGTTTGCCTTGGACATTTTTGAAGGGCCGACCAAAGCAAAGGTCCTTGGATATCAGCTCTTGACAAAACGCCAGGCAAAAACCGCTTCTGAGAGAGAACATGCCCTCAAGAGGGCAAAAAACGACCAGGGTGCGGTTCAAAGTGAAATGACCATCATTTGTAGTCTTATTTGTTTTTGACGCTATGCCCAACTCTCATGTATTGCGCAATCGTGTAATTGTAACACATATTTGTTCCATATTTCCATGCGTTATGCTTTAGAAAACATTTCTGTCTGAATTTGGGGGCGCTTGGAACGAATTAGGGCATTTCCATGCAAAACGCGTCTCGACTTGCAACATTTTCTAGTTCAGACATTTCTTGCAGAAGCAATTCCTTTGCTAAGTCCAGGTCGCAAGGCCAAGTCAACGGTGAAATATTCCGCGATGTTGAATTGACCGCTGAGTGTCATGAACTTTGATCAGCAACAAAGGTGCAGAGAGACTGAAAGAGTCACTGAAAGGAACAGGGAAGTAAATGTTTTGGTCAATTGATGATTGAAACTTTTGATGGTGGTGAATGATTTCCCATTTAACGCAGTCTCTGGAGGTTCCCGACGGCCGGCGGGCGCCCTTCCCTCCCCAGCAGCGCGGCGGCGGCGGCGGCGGCGGTGGCGGCTCCAGAGGCCCCGAGGCCCAAATTCCCTCGGGCCCCGGGCGCTCCAGCAGTTGCTCCAGCCTGTCACCCTGCCCCTCACCTGCCTGTCCGTCGGAATCGCATGACAGCAGTCCTTACTCCGCAGAGGATTTACTCGATGATCCCGATAAAGGTGCCAAACTTTTTTATTTTATTTAAATGACTCCGATAGGAATGCGTAAGAGTGTTGTTTGTGGGAATTTTGTCGTTGGGCCCTTCCGATTCGTTCCGTCTGCTCTGCCGTGGTACAGCCTGCCAAGTTTCTTAGTAACGGTGTCCAAAAAAAACCCCCCCAAAACTTTGATTTGGTTTGAAATTCAAATTTGACTTTGAAAAAGTGGAAACCTTTTTATTGATGTGTAAAAATCACCAATCCAGACGAATGAACGCTCAATCCCCCAAAACGGTTGCCAAGTGCCTCGATATAGAGGCCCTGGCATGTGAAGTCCGAGACATTTTGGGGATGTTTGAAGCCAATTGCTGAAAACGTGCAACGGCAAAAATGATGTCGCACGGAATTGTTGAGTGATCGCGTTCAACTTTTTTTTTTTTTTTTTTCTTCCTCATCATTGCAGTTGTCAGGGATTTATTTATTATAATTTTTTTTTCTGATGTAATTGCGAGTGACTTGAGCCATTGGCCATCTTGCTATTTGAATGGGGATTGAATTGACGGGAATAACGGGTGTCATCGTGCGTAAATGTGTGTTGCTATTTGTCAGAGAGTGAAAGCAGCTCGCCACTCCCCAAATTCGCCTCCTCGCCCAAACCCAACAACAGCTACATGTTCAAGCGAGAGCCGCCGGAAGGTTGCGAGAAGATTAAAGCCTTTGAGGAGATGAGGTGTGCTGCCCGCTCGCTCTCCCAATCTTCAACGCCGCTCCACGTTCATCCGCGACCTTGCGCTCACTTTGTATTTCAGCTCCAGGCAGTCGGCGTCGGCGTCGGCCGCCCTCTTTTCCTGTCCCGACAAAAACAAGGTCAACTTCATCCCCACCGGCTCGGCGTTCTGCCCCGTGAAACTCCCGCCGGGCTCCCTCCACCTCACGTCCAGTCCAGAGACCGCGTCGCACGGGGCCCCCGCCGGAGCCTCGACGAGCGCCGCCGCCGCCGCCGACCCCGCGGAGACCGCGGATCTGCAGACGGACGGTTCGGCCGTGGGCTAAAACCGAGCTGGAGCTGGTCTCTCGCTCTGGGTTTGACCTTTGTCCCGAAAGACTTTGTTCCGCTCTGCCAGAGGGGAGCCTCGCCTCGCCTCGCCTCGCCTCGCTCACCTCTGCGCTGACCCCTGCGACCCCCCTTCTCTCTCTCTCTCTCTCTGCATGATGTACGATCCGTCCGACTCCGACACCAATAACCACTTTGACCACCGAGAGCGACACCTCGATGTTCTCGCCTGTATTACTATAACACCCCCCCCCCCCCCTCGCACCCCCCGCTTCTGGCAAGGAAAGTCGTCCTTTGTAATGTGCGGGAAACATAGGGAAGAATGGAGCACCAAGGGAAGGGACACGCATTTTTAAGCCATAGTCGATTTCTTATGAAATGACGTCTTGTGTTCTGTTTCAAACATTTGCCGATTGACTAAGCGCTCTTGACGTAGGCGTGTGTGAGACCCTAAAGTGTGTTTTGAGCTCCAGCCCAATAAGCATTGACTGAAAATGACCTCCTTTTCACATTTGTCAGTTCAACACGAGAAAATAAGTAAAGGTCACTTGCCAATTGGAATCCATGGATGTGAATTTCTTCCCCTTCATACCTTGTAAAAAACCCCCAAAAAAAACAAGCCTTCTTGAGAGGGGACAGCGACATCTCCGTCCCTCAAGTCTGAAAATCAATGGAACCCATCAGATGGCGCTGCAGGCCCAGTAAGAGGCTCAAAAACGGGGTTCAAGAACTTATTGTTACAGTCCAATTTGCGCGCTCACGTCAATCATCACAATGCGGATTTCTAGAACGCTTTCACAACAACTTTGAACTTATTTGAAAAAGTGTTGAAACTAAGCGTTGCTTGTGGCTCCTAATTTGGCCTGTAGGTGGGATTGAGTGTGTTTTTTTTTTTTTTTTCTGGCAGCAAACAAATAATTCAAGAAGGAATCGCTCACACTTTGGTGTCGACGTCATCGCCACGTCTCTTGCAAGGAGGCGGTTGGCCAGCAGATGGCACTGTTTAATCACAAAGCAATCCGAGGAGCGCCATGACGCTGAATTGGTCCAACTTTGCAGTTTCTGCGAGCAGACGGAATTCTGGGCGGCCGGAGATTTGCCAATCTATCCTAGTACTCGTTTGGGGCCCCTCCACATCACCGTCGCCGATTGGGAGAAGCATTTTCGAGGGTCTCCGCAGGCCTCCAACCCAAAGTGAGCTGCTGGCATTGGCCGTAGCTCTCATCTTTTCTCTTCAAGTTCAGCAATCTGTTCTTTGTTGGAACTTTACGTCAAGAAGAATATCTTCTTCTGCAGAGGCGTACTTTGAACAATTCTATAGACAAATGATACTATTTATTGTTGTGCGCGGGGGAGGGGGGGGGGTGACGGAAAATAATTGAGAAACCCTCAACCCTGCTTTAATGTCGCATCGAAACTGAAAAGGCTTCGATGTCAAACGTGTCAAATATGTCAACGTTTGTTGCCGATGCTGAAGGAGGCTTTTGTGGCCAGCTTCTCGTCTCTTGAGATGAAGGCCCGCACACTCGACCCAACTGTCGGCTTCTCTCCTTTGTGAATCCGTCTTGCGGCTCTTTTTGTGTGTTGGGGGGGGGGGGGGGGGGCAGACAGGCCGATCCCACCCGGAAAAAATCCATCTGTCCTCCCAGCCTTGTATTCACGTCAAGCTTTTCCCATCTGCCTTGGCGGGATTTCATTGTCTCGCCACCAAGAAGAATCCCGAGCGGGCGCCTTCGATGCTCCCCCCCCCCCCCCCCCCCCCCCCCCCCCCCCCCGTGAAGGCAACCTCATCAACTGCCCTTTTGTTTTAGCGGCCGCTTCAATAGAAAATCCCCGTATGCTAATGAGGCCTTATCATCTTCCGTTCAGACCGTGCGGGTGGCTTCCGATTGGCCTTGCAGGCATCCGTGCGACCAAGGCGACCGAGGCCCCCGAGTCGGCGGGCGGCGGACTGGGATCCGGCAGAATTCTCGGTCGCGTCTTTGACTTTTGGACCCGCTGACCAATGACAAGAACGCGTCACTTCTTTGCTCGGACTGCCCTGAGCAGAAAAGAAGACAGAAGTTGGTGCTCTTTGTTCCCGGTGCACATCCCCCGTCTTCCGGATCTCCAGCAACTGGGGTCTTCAGATGAGCAGTGATTTTTCAACGAGGTGCCGCTGCTCGATCCAGCTTCTTCCCTCTTAGGCAGCCGGCTAAAGTGAAGGCTCTCCATTCTCAAGAGCACTTTGAAACAGTCGCGCATGCCTTTGTCACATCTGGGCTCGATGGCTGTCACGCACTCGACTTTGGAGTCGGCCAATCCTCCATCGAGCGTCTCCAGTGGGTCCCGAATGCCGCTGCTCACCTCTTGACTGGTACTCGTAAGAGGGAGCACGTCACTCCTTCTCTGGCTCCCTATGGAGTTCTTTTGAAGATTCCATGATTTGTTTTCCAATCTGGAAGTGGCCTCTTTGAGCCCCTCCACACCTCGCCCAATGCTTCAGGTCCGTGAAGCAGACACCATCGCAGGTACCGAGAACTAAGCGGAGGCTCTGATGCTCTAATCGTTTGATTTTTGTAGGTGACGCGTTACAAAATGGATACGCGGCAGAAACCACGTCGCTCACCACTGCGTTCACAATTGCACTGCGCCTGAAAGAGAGCGTACGACCGGGCGATGTTAAAGACGCTCCCTCCGACGGAAGACGTGCCATTCGGCATTTTCCAAAGCTGCCTACCGCGTAATATCTGCGCGGAGGAAATGAAAACGGCAATAAGTCAAGAGAGTGAAGCGCCACGAGGCTGTCGGGCTGATATGGAATCCGGTCTCCTCAGGAGCCAATCGGGGGGGGTCGATTTCCAGAGTTTGTGAGCGCAGCGCATTTCGGGACGGCAGATGCGATTTGAGAAGGGCTGGTGTGCAATTTACAGTCACCATATTTTTTATTCACGGCGGGTCGCGCAGACAAGAGCGCGGCAATTTAATAACAGCACTCGAACAAACTGCCAGTTTGCCACTTGCGTGTTTTCCGTGGCCACTTGCGTCGAGTTGGAAGGAACGAGACGGCACGGGAGCGCATTCCACCGCAAGGTGATGAGAAATCAAGAGGGTCAAAACGGAGGGACGTCCAACTCAAACAAAAAGAAAAACAAAAACACATCCATCAGTCCAACTGGTCCTATGGAGCCCCGAAGGGAACATGGAAGACAAAAAAACCCCCCTTTGCATTCCCTTGCAAAGATTGCGAGATAACGCAAACTTTTGAACGACCATGTATAGTAAGGCGTTTTTTGACGAAAAAAATCGACTGAATGAATGAGTGTCTAATGGCTATCTGGTGACATGGTGAACATTGCAAAAGTGCAGGGTTAGGGTTGCTTGGAATTTCCAGTGAAACCGAATGGGGCATTTCCACAAAGGATCAATGGAGCACGAGATAACAGGAGGAGCCGACTGTCTGGGTACCTCGATTCCCCATCATCTTATCCGCTCCTACAGCGAGGTCTTTTACGAGTTGAGATACAATGGGGGGGAGAGGGGGAGACTCCATAGGCTGATCATTTTCAGACGCGATACAATTGTCGACGAAGGGCCGACGGCGCACGCCGTCGACATTCCATCAAGCTGTAATAGAAAGGACAATCGGCAGCTTGTATCTGGGCTCGCTTGCGACCTTTTTATGTGGGTGTCAATTTGACACGTGCGTTTTCAGATATCTCTCCTTTTGCTATCAGGAAGATGATTGTGCGTGTCAGACCTATGAAGGGGTTGTCATGTTTTGGTTCTGAATTTGTGCTTCCTTCGTCACACTGCCTCTCTAAAGATAACAATGTGTTGTCTTGTTAGGTACTCAAAACGTCCAATTATTGCCGTTATTTGGTACCGCCGTAGGCGGAGCTAAGCGGTGGCCAACGGGGGCCACGGCCACCACCCAAATTTCTTCTGCCGAAATAAGCGGCGTTTCCACACCAGCCCATTTCACGGATCGACGGCTACACATTTTTTTTTATACGGCCCGCTAAGTCAGTGCTCTAACTTAGCGGGCCGTAGTTTATGTATATAGAGTGCACTCTATTTTAATCGAATTGGATTTTTTGTCGTTTTTTGTTTCCCCCCCCAACCCCTACCGATTGATGGAGCGATGCTTGGCGGCCGGCGGAATTTGACGGAATTTGAAATGAAAGAAGCACGGTTAAAATGGCATGAAGACGATGACGGCGAGCGCTTCCGGTGAGTTCTTTCCAAAACGCGGCAGAGGGAACGGTGAGGAAAAAAACGAAAGGAGACTTTGTGTGGGCGAGGGATGTCATTAGACGTCTGGGCGGCCCCCCCGTCAAAGGGTTTTCCCTTCAAGTGTAATTCTCTGATCTATTTTCCATCGGCAGTAAGACCCGGGATGCCAACCCTCCCGCATTGTGATATTAAGGCATCCAGGGGTGTAATGACCATTTGATTCAAATTAATTTGCCCATTTCGAGTGCGGGCAGGAGGCGAGCCCCGTAAGATTGTTGGACCATGAAAGACGTTATCCGGAGACGGGCTTCTGGTTTTTTTTTTGGGGGAGTGAGAAGACATAATTGATGATGGGGAGGAAGCGTCGGCTTCGGCGGTCGTTTGAGGCTCCCCGCGGTCGAGCGCCGAGCACGCCGTCTGAGAGTGATGTCATTAGGCGGACCGGAACAGCAATGGGCGCTTTAATGACAAAGTGTCCCGCCGCTCTTCCACTTATGCCGCACGCCCGCTTGCACCGGCTGAATATTCAAAAAGCTCCGCTCGGGTGATTCTCGACGCAACGCCGACAACTGGTCCTTACCCCAAAACTCTCTTGTCAAAAGGACGCGTCGTGTCATCATGCGGCGTTCCATTCTTCCAAGCGCATAACTCGCATCGATCGTTTGGGGCGGCAAGCAAAGAATACCGCCGCATATTTACAGTCGCTGGAAACGCATTTGTTCGTTTCTCTCGCGGTTATTTTCTTGTGAGGAGTGTTGAGGAAGACGGAGGTTGCTCCAGAAAGAGGATGCGGCATCAAGAGCAAAGTGTTTCCCGGATTTTGTTACCACTCTGGCCAAGAATCAAATGTTGAGGAGACATTTTTTTTTTTGGAACATGCAAAATGTGATGACGTATCCACTGACAAAATAGAGAGTTGTTTGTAACAGACTGTATTCCTGAATGAGAACGGCAAACAGATGTCCAATATAGGACTGGAATATGACAATATTTCAAGACCCTGCAAAGTGACTTCAGACACACATTTCTAAATATAAGACGCACGTTTGATGATAATTGCTGATACCGACCGAGAACGAGGCAGTAGCGAATCCGTTTTCCCGATTTGATGGGAGTGGCTAACACCAGAGCTTTTGTGATGGTGTCCCATCTCCGTGGACCAATTGATCAATAAGGCAGATACACTGCGGCCGGTGTAGTTGTGACAAAGGGGCACCTTTAGCATAGGAAAATAGATTGCATGACAGACACGGAAGACTTCTGGCACTTCAATCCTTACATGAAGAAAGAAGCCTTCAATGTACTCTTCTATAAAGCTATTTAGAAAATTCACAAACTCTTCTGGGCTCATGCCGATATCGTTGAGTCTTCAAACTTTGGTGGGTGGGCGAGTTCAAAGATGCTGTGCTCGGTTCCGCGCAAACATTCATTCAGCGGCGTCGTGTCCATTTGGGTTGATCCTCAGATGGGAATGTCTCGCTCGCACATGTCCTCTCCCACGGAGCACTCGTCGTCCTCCGGCCGCTCCCCTTCTTCCTCCTGGAACCACGTGACACCTTGCCATCATTAAAGGCACATTCCGAGTGAAGAGGACATCACAAAAAACGCATTTTTTTCGGATTCGAAGGCGCACCTTCAATGAACGGCTTACTAGAAAACTTTCCCTCTTATTGTTAGGCCGGAGGAGAAGCCAACACAGACGGCAAGAAATTCAAATCATCAGCGGGGATGAAGAGCGGCTTCTCCACCAACATGCAAATGTGCGCCCACTCATCTGTCGGCTTGTTTGGGGAGGGATGCAACTCCGCCGTTTATCAAAGCAACACTAAGGACATTTCTCGTCCATCTGAGACACCTTTGAATTGAACAGTTGACTTTATGAACGTGGCTATTTATTTCCATTCCGATCTGTCAGCAAGGTTTTATCCGGGAAGGTGTCAGACAAATGAGTTTGCATTTGTTTGGTTTGAGTTCACCTGACAAGATTCACATTTTGTTTTTGCTCAAATGCTTTTGAAGTGCTACGTTTTGCACTGTTCCACAGCTGGGCTTCTTCTTTTTGTGCCGCTGCTCACTAATACCGACCCTGTTTCGGGCTTGCTTAACATACCGTCGCCGTCAACGGCCGGCCGCACGTAGACTTTGCTTAAGAGGGTTATTAGATATTGGCGAGGCCCCCGAAGAAGCGGACCCTCGGGGCGGCCGGGACACAAAACGGTAATCGCGCGCGACCGCTTGCTCCGCAAATTGGCTCCGGAGAGGCGAGCGGCTGTCCGTGGCGTCTAGTTAAAGTGATGGAAGTGACTTGTGAGCCATTGACTTTTCTCCTTCATCGTCAGCGACGCGCCTGGACACCCTCCACCGGGTTCCTGTGGTCCCACAGGGCGAGTTTAGCCGCTCTCCGCCTTGCCTTTAAATTCCCATTAACGCGCGCGCTTGCGTTTTGGCCACGTGGAAAAGACGAGCGACCGCCTTTGACGCCGTTAGCGCGCCTTGAGGACTGCAAAGAGGCCTCGGGAAAAGTCCGAGTCCAAAACAAGCACGTGACACGAGGAAAACTCAAGCGCAAAATGTCTTCCGGCAAACTCAATTAGCGGACAGGCGCACCGAAACGCAACTTGCCAAATAGATTCCTCCGTCCTCAAATCCCGATGGCGTCTCATTGATTACAAGGCAGTGAAAAAGTGAAAACATTTGCGCCGGGCGTGAGAGTGGAGCGCCTGGGGAGCGGAAGAAAAGTTGAAACAGAAAGCGTTTGCCGAGCGAGCGAGAGAGAGCGTCCGCGGCCGCGGAGGACGCCATTTTCCGAGCGGCGACGTTTCCACGGCAATCCTTTTTGATGATAACAAGCGGCGCATCCCACGCAAGTTCACAGTGGGGCGCTTTTAAACGCCGCCTCGACAACGCAAAGAGCTTTTGGCATTTCAAAGCTTTTATCCACGTCTCCCGGCGTGATTCAGCGCGGGCGACCGCCGCCGTGAGTGTAAATAAAGCCTCGGAACGAGCACGCCCTTGGCACTGTAACCGGCATGAATTAAAGGCCGTGGCTACGTGGCGGCCAGATTGCCACTTTATTACCGAAATCAATTCAGCCGGGGGCCAGCGGCGACAGAGGAGGGATGAGGCCTCGGTCCGAGGGAGCTTTATCTTGGCCGAGCAGGCAGAGAGAAACAAGCGCGCCACATCATCAACTCCAGCCTTTTCGGATGAAAGCTTTCGATTGCCTCCGTGCGCAACGGAAACGCGTGCGCACAAATTCCTCAACGTTGTTTCCTCAAAGTGTGAATCGGGTGCCGCCGTGTCTTAGCAAATGAATCGGGATACCTTCCAAGAAGACGAATGGGGAGAATAGGGCCCAAAGTGTTTTTTCAGGCACATGCGCCAGTTTGGAGGCCTGCGCATTCCGACACACGCGGTGCTCAAGTGTTTCTTTGGAGTGGCAATGAAGAACACAAATGTCAGGTCCATCATGACCTTCGTTAAGATCTTCCATACTGACGTTGCATCGCTCGTCTTCCGAATGTCCGATGTTTTCCTCCTCTCAAGTAAGAGCCGCCGGCGTCGACGGCGAGCTTTGACAAATCCATTCTTTGCAACGGAGCGGCTACTATCTCAAGCGCCGGCCGCATCTGTTGCGGAATGATCGGGTCATCATCTGCACTTAACGTTGGCATTTAAGAATCAGCCCCCCCCCCCCCTCACAGGGAAAGGTGGCGCACGGGGTTGGCATTTAAGGCAGATAATAAAAGTTTCTGTTAAATACAGCTCTCATCTCAGAGTGCTTTTTAGACGCCCCGGCAAAGTCAATTATATCCCGCCCCCTTGCTATTACGGATACACTCTGAAACGTTCTCAAAAATGTCACGTTGTGAACAGTGTCGAAAAACGGCCGACTTTGAGGCATTAGCGATGACGTACAGGCCATTTGGTCCGTTTGTTGCCAATCTTTATTCAGTAGGAAGTGATTCTTTTTGTATTTGTATTTTTTTTTTACCTTTCGTATCCTGAAATTTCTTTCGTAACAAGAGGCAATGTTTTCCCGTGGAGGCGTTTGGTCACTTGAACATTTCGTATGAAAGGATTTCGTAATTAGAGGTCCCACCGTGTTCCGTGTTTTGTCAAGACTGCGGTCTGAAATAATGAGCCACTGAATGAGTTTGGTCACAATTCCATCTTGGAATAGAAGAATGAAATGTTCCTCATTTGGGATGGGAATATTGGACATCAGAGAGCCGACTTCATGTCGAAACGCGTGCTGGGAGCAGGTCATCGTTATCTCAAGCAGGCACACACACACATCCGGCACACGGACTCACCTGAGAAGACGATATGTCACATTCTTGGCAGATCCAAGCGTATCCCGCCTGCTTGGGGGATTTCTTCAGCGGAGGGTCCAGACACCCGAAATGGTAGCAGAGCTGACACTCGTCGCACCTGAGACACACAACGGGAAGGCCGCGTTACGCCCGCTCAAAGCAAAAGCCCATGATTGATGGCGGCCCATGAGGGGGGGCAGCCGTCACTCATGGCCATTTGTTCATGCGTCCCGGTTCCTCTCACTGTCCTTCAAGTGCAGGAGAAGAAAGCTGGACAGATTCCCCTGGCATTGTTGAAACAAGGCCGTTTGACGTGCTGCTAATGGCGGACGTTTTCCGACACCAAACGGATTCCGGCTTGAAGGAGCCGAGCCGACCGGTTGGCCTGAGCAGGCATGACTGCGTCGCGGCGGGACTTGAAAGTGCCCTCTGGCCACCCGATGACAAATGAGCAAAGTGTGTTTGTTTCACTAACGAGCACGTTGTTGTCCACAGCGGACCAAAACCATTTCACATCAATCTCTAAAGAAGGCAAAAGGAAGGCAAAAGCCATTGGAGTATGTTCCTCGGGACTCGGAAACAACCACTGCAGTATCGCTCGGTCAGGCCACCAACCTCATTGGAAAATGTCGTTTTTGTGTCTTGTGCTCAGCGATTGACTGACAAATTGTTTGCACAGAAGGGATGTCAAATCAGGAGGAGCGGATCACGGAAGAGACGGAGTTCGGCGCCTTCGGCTTCACTGAAATTGCCAAAGGAACACGGTGCGCATTCTCAGCCGCTCGGTAGGATTTGAATGGAATGGATTTTGGAATATTTGACATACGGTGCGTGGCTGCTCTGCATCCTGGCATCACCATTGGCTAAGAGGGAGCCCAAGCCAATGTGTCTCTGTGGGTCAATAGGGAGGCCGATTATTCATGGGGTGAAAATATCAGCGGGGACTATTTCTCCACTTTTGCCGACGGCTTTCCACGGGAAAGCTACGGTTTATCTGGGTCTCCATCGCCTGCTCCCACCTCCCATTATCGGGCTCCAAACGCTGCCCTTACACATCAAGGTCCTTGATGTTATCCGGGCAATTTGGACCGGCTTTAATCATTGGCAACATTGAGCATTCCTCCCCCCTCTCCGGCCCTGGCGCTTTGGAAGCGGACCAAATCCAATCACTCATAGGAGCGCTTATTGATTGATGTCATCTTATTGGAGGTGAGGCGGTCGTCGAGGGGACGCGACTGATTGCTTTTGACAGCGACATGTGTTGCTCTTGGCTGGCGACTCGTGTCCACTTTCATCTGCTGTTTAATCTCTCGCCCGTGTTCTCCGACCACCCCGCCGGGGAGACGTCGCCGCAGAGGGATGGCCTTTCATCCCATCCCAACCACCTCTTACATTTTTTTTTTTTTAATACATGTTTTGCTATTTGTTTCCATCTTGGTCCATTGCGCCGAGGTGCTATTTTTGCCATCTTTAAAAATCAAGCAAAAGCTCCAGCACGTACTTGGAGAAGAAAGCCATGCAAAAGTTGCACACAATTTCAGGTAACTCGAGGAGTGATGGCCTCGAAATTTGGGCTGAGAAATAATGGAGATGAAGCTCCGGGACGGATTGAAAGCGCCGCGTCGCCATTCACGAACCGCGTATCGACATTGGGACTCGAACCCTGAAAAAAACCTAAGGTATTCTCTTCACCCCAACGGCCGAACGGAGGCGCCGGATTTATCAAAGGCGGGGGAAACGCAAGGACCAAGGGAGTGGCCGCCTGACAGAAATCAATCGGACACAAAGCACTCGGCCGCCGACTCTCATTTGTGACAAAGTGTCTTTTCATTGAAAGGAGATTCTTGGACTTTGCACACCTCTTACTTTTTGATTTACTGTTGGCCCCGCTGACTTGAACAGAGGCCTTTGTTTCACGCGGGCGAGAGAGAGAGAGAGAGAGAAGTAATGAATGGACTTGTAAAATAGTCCCAAAACACCTCTGCGGGAAAATCCATGTGGGTGCGGCTGTCTTGATGAGCTCATCTGGATAAGCGCCGTTCAATGCTGTGAGGGAGACAAATCAACACTCAGGAGTTGAGTCAAGAGTACTCGTTCTGGTCTTCTTTCCTGACGCCGCGAGGCTCCGAACGAGCGCATACGAGCCAGAAAGTGGCCCCGCTAATGAGCTGGACACTGAACCCTCAGCACCTATTGAAGAACCTTAACGCCCCCCTAAAAGTTGAGTTGAGCAGCGTGCCTGCCTGCCTGCCTGCCTGCCTAAAAAAAGCCAACCGTGCAGCAAGAAGAAGAATTTGCAGCGACCAGCACGTCTCGCAGCATTTCCAAGCAACTGTTGGGCGAAAAGCGTGAGGTCATCCAAAAGCAAATGCCAGTTCCTCCCAGTGGCTCAGTGTCAGCACAGTAAGGAGACGCGTCGTCATCGCTGCAAAGGTCACTCATCATCATCATCATCTTCGCTTTCATTTTGATCAACCTAAGCGAAGCAGATGAGTTGTTTTGGCTGAAAGCATATTCTTCCCCCCCCCCCACTCCCAAACTGTGCCTCTCGCTTCACATTATCCTTCCCCCCCCCCCATCTAAGATGCTTGCGGGGGGCCAGGCAGAGAACTGCAAGGCTTCCTGTTGTGTCTCCCTCTGTTGGTCACTGTCATTTTTCATGTTTCTCGGACAGGTTGTGGCGGTGGAGACAAATTGGCAACTTCGGAGGGCCAACGGGGGCTGCTTGCATCCCACGAGAAGCTCCGGAGTGGAAGGAAATTCAAACAAGGCCTCTGGCGTGGCGGCCACTCCATGATTAAAGAAAAGAAAGAAATACAATTGAGAACAATCAGGACATTTGGCGGGTGTGTGGGTGTTGTGCCCAAACACAAACGCTCATTTGCAAATTTGCCTTTCGCCGTGTCGCACCGATGCGCAACGTGAGAATTTGGACTCCCAAACTGCGATTTGAAGTCTTGATGCCACACACACACACATTTTAAAGACGTGAGCCTCACCCCGAAAGCAAATCCCGAGTGTCTGAAATCACTTGGAAGCGAGACGGAACGAGCGCTTCCCACTCGGGCCGCTCCTTCTACCGACAGGTGGCGCTGTTGAGCCGCGCCATTTCTCCACGATGTCGGCGATGGCACCATCAGAGGTGAGGCCGGCTGCCGGCTGCCGGCTGCCGGCTGCCTGCTGCTGCGCTTTGCGTCTCGCCCGTTGATATGAGCAGTAAAGATGCAAATTGGGGCCGTTTGAATGATGAAATCATGCACATCATTGGATTCTCAAATGAAAGTCAACGTGAAGCACACACCAGACAAGTCAAATTCAATGTCATTTGAGGTTCATCATTGGGACTAGTTTTTTTTTTTTTTTTTACTCTTCATTTGCAGGTGAGGCTCAAAACAAGTGAAGCCCCCCCCCACCCACAGACAGCTGGTGATCAAAGATAGCCCATCCGGCAGATCCATTTCAGTTGCGGTGTGTAGCAGCTTGTCTGCGGCGGTCCCCGCCTCCAATGTCAGTTCCCAGGTGATAAATCACAGACGACAGAGGGCATTACACGCACAAGCGGACCGCTGCCGCCGCCGCCGCACGTTAGGAGCAATTCATTAGCTGGCTGACACTCATTTATCACGGCGGCAATAAGATGAAAAGTCAAGAGTTTATTAAAGCCCCACTTCATTTTCAAGAGCGCCAAGCCACTGGCTCAGGCACCTCACACACGCAGACGCGGGGTAATTCCTGTCAACAAACGTGTGGCAAATATCGCTTTTAATCGAGGATACATGTCCACATACTCAATACAAGTATCACGCGATAGCGAGTGACGCTTCTGTCCAATTCCACAGTACCGTAATGACAGCGGTACCTCGACTTACGAAATGAATCGGTTCACTGTGGAAGTGGAGACGCCTTTTGCATGGAAATGCCCTCATCCGTTCCGAGCGCCCCCAAAATTCAGACAGAAATGTTTTGTCAAGCATCCAAATGCATCCGAATATGGAACAGATACAGGTTTACAGTTCAGCGTGGGCATGCCCATCGGTGGAGAGAGGCGCCTGCCTGCCTGCATTCGCCACAAAGTGACACTTTCGTCAAAAAGCGGCGGGTCTGACAGTCCTGACTGAGGACCACTAGGGACGCGCAGACAAAAGCCGGGCTTCCTTCTGAAGACGTGTCCGTCAACTGTCAACTTCGGGATATGATGAATGAGGAAGACTTTGCAAATTCTTTCAAGACAATAACATTTGGATCCACGTGATGCAATTGCTACCGACTATTCGAACGTGTCTACTGTACTACAAAATCCGTCACGTACCGTTACGCTACGTCACACAAAGGAGTGTTTTTCCATACTGTACATGACAAGCGTCTCTCAAGCATCTGTGGCCTTTCACTTCCCAAAAAAAAGGGAACATGCATTAACTGACCTCCAACAAAACCAACATGAGAAATGGACTTGACTGCCTTTTCAGAAGGCAAAAAGTGCCTTCCTCAGCACTGAATGGACGGACTCATCCGAATGTCAATTTCCGTATTTTCCGCACTATAAGGCGCACGCAAAAGCGTTCCATTTTCTCAAAAGCCGACACCGTGCCTTATCATCCCATGCACCTTGTATATGAATCGATATTCTGATTTCTTGGACGGAGTGTTTCACATTTTCAGTCCAGTGCTTTGTTACAGCTGCAGCGATTGTGAAAGCACGCTAAAAATCAAACTTTATTGTGTTGTATTCCCTTTAAACATAGCTCCATCTAGTGGCTGCATAGTGCAACCGCAGCCACTATTGTAGCTTCGATTCGAGGTGCCTTATAATGCGGTTCGCGCTATCTAAGAAAACTGTTTTAAAAGAGGCCATTCATTGACGGATCCTCCCAAGCGCCTTACAGTGCGGAAAATACGCTACAATTGAATACAGGACTGTGTGTGTGTGTGTGTTGGTGTGCATCTTTTTTTATGCCTAACTGTCATGAGTAGAGACACAGAAAATACAAGAGCCACATTTTATCATCGATTCAATTCTCCTTTCCTAAAATCAGCCTGATGTCTGGACACGGCTTCCCACATCAGAAAAGACGTCACATAATTAGTGTTGCTAAATGTAACTCAAGAAAACAAAATTGAAAAAGACAAATTACGATATGATACTAGAGTGCCACACACACACAAAAAAAAAAGATCATCGTGTCTCAACCTAGTTCACTGTAGCAGCAGTTGAGCGCTTTCACGTCAGGATGCGAGCGAGTTCATCTCGGAGCAATTCTGTATGTCCGATTCTGTCAGTTTCCGTTGGATAAGCCGTTTGTCCAGTTTGGATCAGAGGTCATTGTGGTCGGTCTTGTTCTCTCTCTCTCTCCCCCTTCCGTTGTTCTTCAGCCCGTATCAACCGTCAGTCTTCAAATGCCTCAATTTTGCCTTTGTTTTTCGCTAAGCCAACGGTCATCGGTCCCAAGTTTTTATGCCAGGTGAGGTGGCTGCCCCCGGCTCTCACAACCTGTGCAATGCAAAGATAGAAAGAGTCAGGGCAGCGCACCTCAAACCCCGACCCCAAAAAGATTGCACCCCCATTGACGTACACATTTCATGACCGTATTTTCCGCTCGATAAGGCGCACCCGAAAGCATTCAATCCGCTCAAAAGCCGACAGCGCGCCTTACCGTGCGATCCGCCTTCTATCCGGATCGATATTCTGATTTCTCGGACGTAGTGTGACTTCTATTCCACGTGCCTCATCCTCCTCCAGACGAAAATAGTTTGAAAATAGGCCATTCGCTGAACGTGCGCCTTTCTACTCCGCAGCGGCTTATGGTGTGGAAAATACGGTAGTCGGATGAAATCCGGGCCTGCTCGATTGAACACAAATCGGATATACTTGCAGGAAGCCACGCCTAACTCTTGTTGTACGAATGGCAACACAGATGATTTGATTGTTCTGCCCTTACATCACCGGCATCGATACCGAAGATGACGATGGTTGCCATCGATGAGCAAAGATACGGGACATTGGCAAAAAAAATCATCCTCTTGGGACAAATACGTCCAATGGAATCATTTGTGATGATGATCAATAGCATTTAAAAAGAAATCTCCTGTGACATGACACTTGGTTGGGAATGATTGCTCAATAGCACTTTTTGCTTTTTGCTTTTGCTCTTTTGCTATTTTCCAATAGCACACAATTGAAACGTACGCGACAGGTGAATAGTGAGGGGGGGCCTTTGGAAGTTCCACACTGTCTGTTGAGCCCAGGCGCTAAGGCCCTAATGAAGAGCGAACTGGACTTCTCAGGACAGTGCCCTGTGACGCGTGCACGCCTCGGCACACAAGTATCGACGACCCGCGTGCACTCGCATGCTCTCACCTGACGAGATTCTCATTGTCACCCGGTCCTTTGCAGGTCGTACACTCGGTCCTGGTGTCGTCCGCTTTGGGTTTTTTCAGCACGGCAGAGTGCCGCTGTCTGCGCTCCCTTGGGAGGGAATCCTATGGATGAGAAGAATCAAATGCTGAATGGGGAAAATATTCCCATACATCTCGCTAGCGAGGCTACATTGAGGTCTCATGTGTTCCAAATGAAATCTCCACAAAGGCAGTTTTCTGCCATGGTTCGAAATGAGTGACAAACCTCAGTCTTGTCTTCACTGTCGTCGCAGAAAGGGAGATTCTTTCTCTTCTGTCCTCTGGTTCTCTGGTGACAAACAACATGGATGATCATTGAATTCAAAGAAAAACGATTCTAAAGACTTTCCGGATATACGTGGCTGTGTGTACTGCATCGTGGGTAAAAGCTACCCGATGGCACAGTGTGCTCTCTTGTTTCCCCCCCCCCCCCCCCCATCAGCTATGCAAAGAATAAACAAGACACCTCGGGACTGTTTGCGTGTGCAATCCTAAATATCAACAATCTATTTAACAGACAGTGAAAACAATTCCGTCTGTCGCTTTTGGCTCGACGATACGCACCAGATGGAATACTTAGTGTTAAGATGGCTTCCTCTGGAAGAAAAAAACAAAACAATCCTTCATATTTGTTATGCGCCGGCTGTCGCTAAGAGCAGTTTGGCTAATCATAAGCTGATAGATGCTTCGGCGCATGGATGGAAACTCCGCTCAGGTGAGGATATCCAAAGTGCCGGCAGCTTGAAATCGGGAGGCAAATACATCAAGTACTTGTGAGCATCTTTCACAAGTGTCAATCGATATTAACGCGCCAGTCACAAGATATCCACGTAGGGAACATTGACTGTACATTGACAATAAAGTTGGTTTCAATTCCATTCAATTCAATCACTGCTGATTGATGAACTTAAGGGGGAAGTCGAGTCAATTCTCAACAAAATGCGGGCCCATAAGTCCAACTGCAATATTGCATTTGTGGAATATGATTTGATGAGCAAAATGCAGCCACAACCCATTTTTAGCCATCCGCCATGTTGCCACTTCCTGTCGCCTGACAATAAGGGGCCCAACGTCACATGACCAAACCCCGAAAACAGGTGAGCCATGATTGGTTGTTAGCAGACGTCAGTAAGGGACCACCTTTGCTTTTGGACCGCATCCTCCTCTTTATTTTGTCTCCAGATCCGGTCTTGAACCCAGATCGCACGGACGAGTTGCTGACATGTGTCATTTTGTGCTTTTTTTTGGGGGGGGGGGGGGGGGGGGTAGCTCAGAGCGACAACAATACCGACTGTTGGGAGTGTTCCGGCAACAAGAATGAAGTTCTCTCAAGTCCCAAGGGAGTGTCACAAGGTCATATTTTGACAGTGAGGAAAACGCAAAGGTGAACGCCGACCCTGCTTGGTGCCACAAAGCTGTCACATACAAAATGTGACAAGTCTCCGGAGGGCGGGCGGAAGAGGCTCACTGAATTCGAGCACGGTCAGCTCAGACAAGTAGGATCCAGAGAAGGCTTCACTAAACAAAAAGGAAAAGCATGTCCAATCCACGGTCCATGAACTCGCTTGCGACTGAGCGACCGCCGTACACTTTTCTGTCGGCGCCCGAAGATTGCACGTGCGGCAGGGAAAATCGGCCACCCTTTTTTTTTCCCCCCCGGTGAAATAAAACAAGAGAAATGAGCAACATTTGTCTCCCTTCTTAAAGTTTGCGGGGAGTCCATACGCACCGTGCCTCGAACTTGAGCTTTTCTGGGCTCCGGCGACATCTCTTGCGGGATGAACTTGATGGGTCCTTTGATCTGCCTCCTGGACCTCTTGGTCCCGTCAGGTAGCGTCTCCATAGCGATGTCGGCTTCGTCGCTGCTCGCCTGGTCACACTCGGAGCATTGCCTGACGACAACAAGATCGAAGCCGTCGCTTGGGCAATATACGCAGCGGTGCTTCTCGACCTTTTTTTTTCTCCCAATGATGTACCCTCTGTGAAATATTTTTCAGCCAAGTACCCCCTAACCCATTTCTGCGGTTCTGAATCATCAGGCAATATTTGATTGGGCTTAAGTAACTGGATGACGGAACTGACCGGGACGAGGCCTCATTCAACGTCATCACGTTTTCACCATGGGGGCAGGGAAGCCCACTTTCGCACGGCCCATTCGGGCGGCACAAGCAGAGCAGAGTGTCTTTGTGTGTGTCGTGTTGTTACTTTGTTGATTGCAACTTACCAGTAGCTGTTCTTGGTCTTCTTGGGCATGCGTGTCAGGGGTGGTTCCAGACAACCCAAATGATAGTAGAGTTTGCAGGTGTCGCACAGCACCAGCAAATGTTGGTCTTGGTTCTTCTTACAGATGCCGCAGCTGCCGGCACAGGATGTTTGTTGTTGAGGAGTCACGCCTCTTTACCTTGCTCATTACGAAGATATACGACGGAGCAAATACATTCAACCCAAAATGTGAAAGGAGACCCGCCTTGGTCCAAAGACAGAACAACAAAAACACAAATCCAAAGCTCAACCAAATGTGTGAACATCCGCCATCATGAGCCTGAACACTTGGAAGTCCAAATTGCCGTCCAAAACGGGAAAATGGCAAGACGTCCCGTTGCGTCATGCCGCCGGTGCTTGCTCGCTATTTCTAAAGTAGGGGCGCCGAGATTTTTCCCACCTGTAGAGAATGGCTGGCAGGCTGGATGGCTTCCCTTGAGTCCCCCCCTCTTTTTTGCTCGACTTCCTCTCTTTGGGGGCTTTGAGAACAGCTGGAGTGTTTAGTTTCTGAGGAAGGCGGGACAAACACAATTGTTCTGACGCACGGTTCCAAACGTCGCCGGGTTACCATCCATGAGCCGTGGTCCGCCGCTTGAAAATGTCCCGAGTGGAGATGAACCGTGCCACATTGAAAAAGAGTGACATATATATATACAGTATAGCCAAGTACCTGGCCAAGGATGTCCCCAAGTAGAGTCCACATGGCATGGCCTTCACTTCGCAGATCTCCGTTGACATTCAGCAGATCCTCGAGAGATTCGCAGAGCTTGGAGCATTCGGGCACGACGCGACGCGACGCGACACAGGAGAAAACATTAGATCGCTCAAAAGCAGACCTTCAATGGAATATTGCAATGATGTAAGGTGAACAAAGACAAAAGCTCGAATGGACCTTTAAATCGTGATTCATTTTGTTGACTCAAGAACATACGCTATTGCTTGCTCGATAAAACCCAAACGGTCGAGGTTGCCTGCTCACCTTGTTGTACTCCACGTGCAGTTTGTCTTGCTCATTCTCCAGCTTGTCTTTTAAGCTCTTCTGTTCCGAGATGTTGTCCTGGATCTGGATCATTCGCATATTACGCTCTGAATAGCGTTGGGACAAAAATCAAGAGGGAAAAGTTTATTCGTGGAAAAACCCGTACTGAGTGTACCAATGGGCGAGAGGCATTTTATTGCTTCGATTTGTGTACTTGTCATGTTCTCAGGTAGATGGGCATCATCAACACGATCAGAATCAGAATCGCCTTTATTGTCATTGTAGAAGCTTACAACGAAATTTGGGTGCCACTCCTTCGTGCATTTCGTAAAAAAAAAAAATGTCAATAAATAAAATCAAAAATTGAAGTCGAAAAGTATTTCCACATTGACTGTGTGTTTTGTTTGTTTTTTTTCATGACTTTGAGCAACAAAATGATTGTAAATAAAACCCAAAACGCGGCGTACTTTGGAAGTAGCGCCGTTTCTCACCCAAGTAGTAATTGACAAAGTCGGCGGTGAGCGCGGGCTGCTTGTGCTTGCGCCGGCCATCCATGCTGGCGTTGGTGTCGGACGTGTCCACCGGGAAAATGTCCGTGCTGATCCCCATGAGCTCCGCCTTTCGCATTAACTTCCGGATGGCCGAGGCGCTCGAGGTCAGAGGTCGCGGCAGCTTCTCCCTCGGCACCCACGCTTGAGGTCGGGTGTTCCTGGACAGCTCCGCTTTGGCGCGGTATTGTTGCAGGCGGGTTGTGATCCGGGCCTGCGGGCGCAAATGCATCTGAGCCAAAAAAAAAAACCGTGACATCACATCGACAATCTGCCATCCTACCTGAGCTTCGGGAGTGAGCTGTTTCTCTCTCTCCAGCAGGGACACCTTACAGTAAGACTGCAAGGCCAGGTAGTTTTTCCTTTTCCACTTCCGATCGAAGCGATCCGCATGCTGCTTGCAGTAGGCAAAGAAGGGATCGGCGATATCCTGTGGGATTGACAGGTTCAGTTCAAGGTTCCAAATAGATGGGATGCCGCCTTTGGGCTGGCCTGCTGGAATCCTCTTCACAGGAAGTAGTGTAGGACCGTTGAGTTTCCCCCCCCCCCCCCCACCTCTTCTGCAGCAGCTTCCGACAGCAGCCCCTCTTTCTGTGCGCAAGTGACGTGGAAGTAGGAGCGGCACATTCCCGCGTCGCAGCTGATGCACACGCCAGTCCGGGCAAAGCGGTTATCTTCGCAGAAACTGCATTCCTAAAAGGAAGAAGAAAAAACAAGCAAACCTTGCTTTGGATGACATTCAAACAAACAAACACATGAAAGTGCCCTCTCTCATCTCTTCTTGGTTCAGTTTGTCCAAGAAGGAATCTACAAAATGAAACCAATTTGCAAAGGCACCGAATATGAACGTCGACTTTTCTGCTAAGTAAGCAGGAAGTGAAACAGCGAATGAATGATATGCTCGACCGTCCGGATTTGCCATGGAAACGTATTTGCCCAATGGATGATTTTCTTTTTTTGCATTGAATCGCACTTCAATGTTTCAAAGATTCAAACCAAATTGAATATCTTATTTTCACGGCAACGTGGGAAAACGACTCGCCTTGGCCCCGTATTTGGAATAATTCATCTCTGTGAGAGTCACCGGCCGCAGTTTATCGATGTCTCCAAAGGCAACCCCCGGAACGTAGAGTGCGCACACCACATGCACCCATCTGCAAAGATTCAAGAACAAAATCCAAAGAGCTGAAAACTGCCAGCAAGTCCAAGGTACAACTGTGTGCAGGCATACTGTTGAAAAACGATCCGATTATTTTTCTTTGAGAAGTTTACAAAGCCGCACGGTCATGCTGGGGATTTGTCAAACGGAACGGCAACGGCTGAGTTTCAGACGACACAATGGACCATTTGGGTATTTTGAGCGGTGGCGCTTTAGGAGTTCCAGTAAGACCGACAGCAGTTTGTGCATCTGCAGCGACGGTGTTCTCTGGAGTGACCAAAGCCTTGCAAAAAGCGGGACTCGCAAGAGCATGGGTGAGGAAAAACAAAATGAAAAGATGGCCACTTGTCCACGATGCCATGGGAAAATCAAGCTGTACTGTGTTGTATTCCCTTTAGCGTAGCTCCATCCGGTGGCTGCATAACGCAAGCGCAGCCACGATTGCAGCTTGTATTGGACGTGCCTGATCATGAACGCGGCGCGCACTATATAGCAAAACAGTTGGAACAAAGGCCATTGACTGAAGGTGCGCCTTCTAATACGCTACAAATTAGACACACATTTTGAAATAACAACGGAATGGGGACGTCCTTATGCGATTGTATTAAAGACCTGAAAGATTTGGGGTGTCACCCAATTCCAAATGCAGATTGAAGGCAAGCGAATCCAAAGTCCAATATGGCGATATCCATCTCAAGCGAGCAAGCAAGCAAGCGCTTTGCACTTTAATTTGCTGTGTTTTTCATGCTCTACTGAAGGAGTAAATTTGGCTGCAGCCCGGCTAAGGAGCACCATCAGCGATAACGTGGCTCAAGTCTCCACGCTTGACAAAACACACGCTTTTCTCGTCTTCCCTTTCTTTCACTCTCCATCCGCTTGCTCCTCTCATCCCCGAGTCCATTTTCTCTCACCCGAGTATATTTGGATTCAACCCTGCCAGACGATGGCATTTGTATTTGATTTTGCGTCCATTTCATTTGCTCTCTCTCTCTCTCTCCCCCTGCCGGCGTGGCCTACCTACCTCCCGGCATCTGTCTCTTTGAAGATACCATCCTGGTTGGGGCAAAGCTCGCAGCTCGGCATCACGCCATTCTTACAGGCGTCACAAAACCAAGGTTCGGTCGAGTTCTCCGAGGCCGAGCTCATGATGGAGTCGCTCTCCCCATCCACGCCGTAACACCCTGAAAGTACAGAGAATCGCGGATGCGGCAGCAATACCGACGCAACGCCGTCACAATGAGCCTTTCTCTTTTTCAAAAGCTAAACCATAGCTAATGGCTTTCATTTGACAAAGGACTTTGGCGATCAACTTTTCGGGAAGCCGACGACGGCGGCGTTCGGCCAAATGAGTCGCGGTAGGAGGAAGCAAAACAAAACAAAGAAAGCAAGAGGAAGAGAAGCGAGAGAAAGAAAAGCAAAATCCTTCTCCTCCAAATTTCCCGGGGTCAGCGCTGCCATCGCTATGGCGATGCGGTTGCTATGGCAGCCATTACCGATGCGAGAACGCTGGCCCTTCCAAATGAGGGCGGTCCGCCTCTGTTGGGGAGATAAGGCTAACTTCTAATTCCGTCTGCTATCCTCGAGGCATTTGGAGCAATGAGAAACTCGCACAAATCAAAAACTTGCTTTTCCACATGCCCGCCGGCTGCTTTCCCACAGTCCGAGTGCCCATCAAAAGCAAGAATTGCAGCAGAGTCGTTTATTCGGCTCCACACTTATTTGGGGGGGGTGTGCGTGGCCCTTTTTGCAATGTCTCAATCTGGCCTCAACTCCTTGACAAATGTTAAAGCTCGGTCACAATCATTTGGATTTTTTTTTTATTTGGATTTATTTTGGTGTGTGTGTGTGTGAGATGGACTCAAACGGTTGCAATTGGCAGGGGGCTCCGTCAGGCATGTATGGCGCCTTTTGCCCAAAGACAGCTAAGCTCCACCCTACCGCCAAATTCATGAATACGAGAGCTACAAGGATGGACGGATCACTTGAAGGTCACAACATATCTGGGCTGTGACCTACCTAACCCCCATCAAAATCAGTGCCGGCAGACTCGTGTTGCTGAGAAGGGGCAACCGTCAAGCACAGATTTTTTTGACTTTGACAAAATGCCGAAAACGGTCTACAACGAGTCTACACGGGGGACATTAAAAACACCATATGACAAAAATTAAACGATTTTTTAAAAAAAACCCCAGCCGATGGCTGCCAACTATGGCGCATCGGTCGGGAACATCGAGAATTGAATCCAAATACTTGAGTCGCTCCTGGCTCAGAAGTCACAAAATCCATTTCCCAGGGAGTCCGCTGACCCACGCGAAGAGCACCTTCAACTCTTTCCTATTTTCACAAGAAATCAAGTCGAATTGAGAGGATGTTACCTTCGTGCACCGTCACGCCACAATTGTCACATTGAATGATCTCATCCGCATCTTCGCTGTTGTCTCCCAGGCAAACGGAGCAGATGAGGATGTGCTGAGCGCTCCACGTTTGGGCCCGATCCAACAAGGCATCCTGCTGGAACAAAAACAAAAACAAAAAAAAAAACCTTCCAATCATCATTGCAAGTGAAAAATCTTTGGATGGCGCTTTCTGCTGAAGCTGCACCAAAGCCTTTTACAGAACATTGAAAAGACCACGTCCAAGAAATCACAACATTGATCCAGATCAAAGGCGCACTGCACTGTCAGCTTGGGGGAAAATGCAACGCTCGGAGGTGCTCCGCTGTCAGCGTGAAAACGCCAAGACATTTGGACGTGACTGTAGATGACGAGACCTCACGAAACATCGCCACCCCCCACAAAGACCTCCGGCAAGCGGTCCAAAGGCCCAAGGTTGCACAAGTTGCGCTTACCTCATTTCCTTTCCCTTGCGACATGCTGTCATTGGTTAATTCTTCGTCAAAAGCGCCGCTACTCTTTGCCTTTTTCTTGGCTTTCTTGGCCTCCTTGTCGCTCTCACTGCTCGTGTTGTTTTCGTCGTCCTCTTCCTTATCGTCCTCATCCTCGCCGTCGTCATCTGCATCCTCATCGTCGTCATCGTCGTCGTCATCGTCATTATCATCCTTGTCGTCGTCGTCGTCGTCGTCGTCGTCACCGTCATTGTCATCGGCGCCATCGCCGTCCTCGGCGCCGCCTCCTTTCTGGGCGGCGGCCTTGCTTTTCTTCTTCCCCGCCGCGGGTCTCCAGTCGTTGTCGTCCTCGCTGTCGTAGTCGTCCATCTCATTCAGCTCCTCCATGGTGGTGAAGTCCAGCTGCGGGCGGTTGCGGCGAAAGTTCCATTTTTTGGGCTCGCTTTCGTCGGCGTTATCGCTTCCGGGCCCGGACGTCACGGCGGAGGCACCGCTGCCTTCCGCGCCGGACTCCGCCTCCAAAAGCTTCTTGCTCTTTCGTCTGCTTTTGGGCGGGCTGACGGCGGCGGCGGGGGGGTCTTTGCTCGAGGCGTCCGAGGAGCTTTGCCGTTTTGACTTGTCGTCATCTTGGGCTTCGGCCCCGTTGTCCTCGGCGCTCCCATCTTTGGGCTCGTCTTCATCCGTACCGTTATCCATCGACCCCGCATGGTCCGATTCACTTTCCGAACCCGCGGCGCTCGCTTTGGAACCTTCCTCGTCACTGCCGTTGCCGCTTCCGTCCGATCCTATGAGACAAAGGGAGAATCAGACATCCAAGCTTGGACGTTTGGATTCTGCGGCGTCCTCATCCAGAGCCCTCAAAACATGCTTTGGGCTCACTAGACGGCTAACACGCCACATTGCTATGGCGCCGGTAAATTCACCAACACAACCACAGAGACCGAAAAAGAAACCACGTCGATTCTGAAATGAATCGTTGACTTGATCGTGACTCGTCAACTGAATTGGGCAGCAAACCTTCGTATGTCCCCGTTGCACTCTAATAATAGCATGCGGCAAACGTGCAAGACTGCATTTCAAAAAAGAGAAAACGAAGGCGTACCTGAGGCGTCTCCGACTTGAAAGTCGCTGTCGTCCGAGCTGTTATAATCCAAGGCATCGAGAAGAGAAGCGGCCAGCGGTTTCACCTGACGGCGCTTTAAACCACGGTCCACTAACATGAAACAGTTGCAGAAAACACACTTAGGGCTTGCACTTTTTGACAACCAAAGGCTTGACAATCACAGCGGTGCTAGCAAACCAAGTGTCCCGGAAAATAGTCTGTGGTCGCTTTGAATCAATGACCAATTGGCATCAAGCAAACCTATTCTTTCTTGTTTTTTTTAATTGTAATCGGTTGCAAAAGAAAGCACCGATTCAATGTGCTGTTGGTTAACACGGAAGGTTGAAAATTGCAACACTAAGGACCGAACAACCTATTGTTGAAGATTTGACCTCTTTCCAAATTGGTGGGGAAAAAAAGTGGCCCCGTTTAAAACGGCTCGTTAATACAATCAACAGTCTGAGACCAAACGCCAAGAAACGGTGTGACAAATGACAACAAAGGAGTAAACCACGAGATGCGTCTTTGAGTTGGAGCCTGGCAACTGAACTGCCATCAATCGATGTCGACGTGCATCCTCCAGGCACGCTCGCTCGCTCGCTCGATGACAGCCTGAGGAGAGCTCAGCTAACGTTGCACATTTGACCTTTCGTTTGGTCACAGTCGCATGACCGCGCGCGGTGAACGAAACCAAGACGATTGACGACAACCTGCGCAACTATTAGGACGACAAGAATTCGCGCACTATTCTCGTCAATGCCATCGCTGAACCAATCAGGTGACGCAAGCTAACCACAACATAGCCAGCATTAGCAACCGTCGTTGCTTCGTTACCGGCAGAGTCAAGGAATAACATTGTGCGTTGGATATGTCTGAGTTTCAAGAAAGAAAAAAAAAACGCGCGGTGGGACAATGCTGCTCCGGTGAACACCGACGGCAGTCGGGAAAAGAAAAGAAAAAAAAAAAAAGCAGCGACGAATTCCGATTCCGAGAATGCACGTTTTAGCCGGCTAACAGCTAATTCAAACCAATGCAGCTGGACGGCGCTAAACCCGTCTTTGAAAAAAAGGTGGCAACGGTCCTATGTCATTTCGGATCAATGATCGGAGAGAGCAGGACTCGATCACTTACTTTGGACTGTTTGTTGCTATTCGGACATGAAACCGAGGCAGGGCTCCTTCGGCACCAAGCGTGGACAATGGAAAACACAAGTGACGTCATCGGAGCGGGCCGGCTGGCTACTGTTGCCATGGGGACCGACTGCCAAGCTCACGACTCAATGGACCTCTGATTCGGTCATTTTTCATTAAAAAAAAACAAAAACAAACGACATATGAACATGTAAAATCACAGCAATAATCCTATTTTTAAAATGGCAAGACGTCTACAGTCACGATCGTTCATTTCCCGTGAGGTCACGCCACTCTGGGCACGCCCCTTTCTTATTCCAGGACAGTATTTTGGTTGGTCAGTCGTAATGTTATTGGAAAGGTCCAAGGATCCGCAACCTAATCTATGATACAATATATTGATTCCTTAAAATCTTTTTTTTTTTTTTTAAGACGCAATCGTCATTTCCGTGTGTCCAATGTGGTTTCTTGTTGAAATCATCTTAAATGTGCTTGACATTTCCAACAAAGCAAAGGTACCGCAGAAAGCAAGCACGCGATCTACTCTTTGGCAAAGAATAAGACAGAATGTGTATTTCATGTCTGATTGAGGTGTTTGCAGGAGCAGCAAGAAATGTACTGCCGTATCTGCGCAAGGGGTTAAACTTATGAGAAGCTGTTGCTATCAGTCAGCTGGATGAGAGATGGGACAGAAGCAATTTCGGTGAGAGCGAGAATAACACCGGCTTTGAAAATAAAAATGTTACATTAAGGCTGAACCGTGTCCAGTGCGGTTTAAAAGCTCATTTGAACAGGAGTCATTGAATCCCTTTTTATTTATGAATCGGTTGACATATAGCCTCCGACTTCCACAGGGTTTTGCATTTAAATTGGACTATTTATCAGTTCAAAATGGCTTACTGATGCGGCCATTTGTTGTCTTTCGTCTTTTCTACTCGATGTTTCTGTCCAGAACCGGGCATTACGAATCGGGCGATGTTGACACAATGTTCCTTCCTGGGTGGCCACAGCAACCCTGTTTCAGGCCAAAGTGGACAAAACGGGATGGTGGTGAGAAAACGTGGGGGGGCGGCGACGTCGATAAACCATCCGAAATTTGCCACGCTTACAGTCACCATCGAGATGTAATAACTCAGGGTGAGCACGACGAAGCAATTGGCCAGGTTGACCACAAACACATCTTTGCAATGCCCAGAAACATCGAAACATCGATGTATCTGCGATGAATTGTTGCGCGTCGTCGCAACCTTTTGATGACTAATTTCAAGTGATGTAAATGAGGTCCTTGGAGTCCCTTTCTTGATTCAATGAAGCCGGCTGCCAATATTCCCTTGCGTTCCAGTCTCTCACAAGTGACACATCATTAAGTATCATGATTGCATTTTTCCGCAATCATAATACTCGCTCACTCTTCGAACAGCCTTGTTTTCCCAAGCAAGTCCAAATGGCGGGCACCTGCCGTATTCCCGGCAGGTCCGACCTGCGGTATTTGCATGAAATGCCTTCAACCACAAACGTGAACATCAAATCATATTCATTTCCCCCTGATGACGCGTTTGTCACGTCTGCGGTTCCTCACGGGCAACGCGATGGGGCCGCTCGTTTCGGAAGACATCATCAACCATTTACACGCCATTAGTTCGGATCACATTAGTTGGAATGTCTCCGGCATGGTGAGCGCCAGGGTTCTGTGGCCCGTTTTCCAGTTCCATCAATGCCATACATGGCGTGATTTTCTTTTTTTGCACGGTGTGATTGTCATTGCTCAGTGAAAACAAAGTCATTTCCCCCAAAAACGGGTTTACCCAAATCGGCGCTCAGGAATCGAGATTGATGAACGGATGGATGCGTCGTATTCATTCAGCTTTCAGTCCAGCAGTCATTTCAGGTATACAACAAAGATCAAGTCAACCCAAAAGGACATATCGAGCGAAGCCCCAAGTTATCGCGACCATTTTTTTTTTCTTTTCAAAACGATTCTTACAAAACACCTGCGACTGACTGGCGACCAGTCGGCCCTCCGCCCAAATTCAGATGGGATGTGCTCCAGTAAGCAAAAACTGTCTTTTGACCGTCAAAGACTCCCATTTGGGGAAGGATTTTCCGTCCCTCAGTGCCATTGAATGACCTTTTGTCAAATACCATTTTGGGATAAGGTGTCTCGTTGTATCTCATGAAATTCCAAATGATCGCTGATCAAATGAGAAATAAATCCAATGGCAAAAATGCTGAGCATGTCAAACCAAGAAGGAAAGAATCGGAGGCGCAAAGACATTTGCTCAGCATGCTCTCATGACAACATCAAAGCTGGCGTTCACAATGAGCGACTCACCTCACTTTTGTGGTTTTTCGATGGATTGACAGCAAGTACATGCATTGGAAGAAAGACCCCCCCCCCCCCACCCCACCCCACTTCAATTTTCTCTCTAATTAAACTGAGATGTGGATGAAATTGCAAGACAATTAACTGTGTGTGTGTGTGTGTGTGTGTGTGTGTTATCTCGGTGGCCCAGTCTGAAGGAGCTCCATCGGTGGGCTGCCTGCGTTGCCAGCACCAATCTTTGTGTGGAGCTTTTCACAGCAGCTCGTGTTTATCTCATTTTTCAATTAAGCGCAACCATTTAACTCTCCTCATAAAGCCCGCCGCATACTTGCGGGAAAGAACAAATGAAATGGGATTCTTTTTTTTTTTCCTTCTCCCTATTCACTCAGTCATGTTTTATCTTTCCTTTTCCTCCCCCCCCCCCCCCCCCCCCCCTTGTCTATCTCTCTTTTCTTTGGGCTGCAGCGCTCCTGCAGCTGAGGATGCTGGGGCTTCACACCGTTGCGGGGTTTTAGCAGGCATGAGCCTGTATGTGTCAGATTAAAGAGGGGAAATCTGGAGCATGCAGGGAGAGCTTTGGAGATATGGCAATTTCATGATAACTTCCTCTTCACTGCAAGACGCCCCCCCCTCCCCCCCCCCCCTTTCCATTCCCATGCTTTCCATTTGAGCTTTTGCCGCTGCTGTCGGCAAAGGGCCGGGACATCTTTTTCCCTGATGGAGTCTGAAGGAGAGCATTGTGTGTTTGCTTCCGTGTCTGACTTTGCTCTCTTCCTCTGCAAAATGTTGCAAGTGGAACCTCAATTAAAACGCCGCCTTTTTGACAAGGCATCGAATGATAACATGTGGAATTGGAACACGTCTCGCCGACCTGACACGTTTGTCCGCTATTATTCTCCTTGTTCCACTTCTGCGACGGTACTTGACGCCACTCTTGGTATCCATCCATCCATTTTCGACCGCTCATCCGGGGTCGGCTCGCAGGGGCAGAAGCTTTAACGGGGAAGCCCCTATTTCCCTCTCCCCAGCCACTTCCCGTGGGAATCCCGAGGCGTTCCCAAGCCAGCTGGGAGACATGGTTTCTCCAGCGTGTCCCGGGTCGACCTCTGGGCCCCCCCGCCGGCGGGACATGCTCGCCAGGGAGGCGTCCGGGAGGCATCCCAATCAGATGCCCGAGCCACCTCATCTGGCTCCTCTCGACGTGGAGGAGAAATGGCTCATTTGTCGATGCTCTTCAATGGCCTCTATTGGGTTTTATTTTTTTAACACAGCAAAAACACGATAGAAAGAGATGAGCAAATCGAGGAAGGAAACTTTCTCAACCTCTTTTTCTGTTGAAAAATAAAAGATGGCTGCTGCCGGCACAATGCTGCGGTTAAACGAAGGGCCATCTATGCGCAAAATGGTTGAGAAATCAACCGGGTGAAGAAAGAGTCAACTTGAGTGCCACTCCGATGCACACAGAGAGCTCCTTCTGCGCTCTTCCACATGCGCTACAGTCTGTGTAAAAGCTGACAAGATAGAAAACAGCGCGCAGCTGAGGTCCAAAACACAAGTCAGCTGGCCCGCAATTCATCATTCCTAATGAGAAAGGAGGCCGCCGACATACGCAGCAAATGAAAATGAATTAATCGCCAGAGAACATATCGTGGCGCGGTAATTGCGTGGCTTGTTTTTGGAGTCTCCGGGGTGCCGTTCCCCTTCCGCATTCAAAAGCCAGTTGCAAAATCAAATACAAGACCACTTGGGGGCTGCGGGGCTTCTGACAAGGCTGATTGAATGAATGTATTACCCAGTGCCCAACATTGTTTGCTGGAGTACCCCCCCCCCCCCCCCCAACCCCTGCCTGCGCCGCCTCTTTTCCCTTTCACCACAGGAGGAATGTTGATCAGCGTTGCAATTGTGCGGTTATGGATGATACTGACACATTGCAGTCAAGGCTGTCAGAAACTGGAGGCGCACCGGTGCAAACAAAAGCAGGCGACTCGGCGGATGGAACGTCAACACGCCACCTCCCATCCATCAATTGGTTTTGAAATGGCCTTGCCACCGCTTACCTCTCTGAGCACCTGCACTTGCCTCAGCTCTGCAGAGCAGACGGTCATGAAGATGCTGAGGAGCTTCAGGGGGGGGGGATGGAGCCTTTTCCCTTGCTGCTTCTCTCCTCCAAAATGGCCTCCTGTTAAATGTTACGACTGTCCATTTTTAAAAACCATCCGTATTCCTTGGCTTTTGACCCAGTATAAGGCTAATACCGTTCCTAACCAGATGCCCGAGCCACCTCATCCGCTCCTCTCAGTCAACAGTGCCTCATTTCCACCCTACGCAGTGATGATGGTGCTGCTTCCCCCCCCCCCCCCCTCCTGAAATGTCAGCTGTTGGATCAGAAGTTCTTCGAAGCCACCTGGAAATCGGTTTTGCCCGAATTTTTGCCTCCGCGAGCGCCAAAGCAACGTTCTGCCTGGCCAGCCGGTACCCGTCGGCTGCCTCTGGAGTCGCACAGGCCAAAAAGGATTTGTGTGAGCGCTATCCATCCATCCATCCATCCATCCATCCATCCATCCATTTCCTGATCCGCTTATCCTCACACGGGCCGCGGGGCGTGCTGGAGGCTAGCCAGCCAATCGCACAGAACACATTGATCCTTGCAATCACACCTTGAGACAATTTAAAGTGTTCCATCAGTCTGCCATCAGGCATGTTTTTGGAATGCGGAAGGAAAGCGGAATACCCGGAGAAAAGCCACATAAACACGGGGCAAACATGCAAACTCCACACAGGAAGGCCAAAGCCAGAATGGAGGCCAACGTGCACCGAGCACGTCGTTGATCCAATGATCAGCCTGAATTTAGCAGCAAAGGTCCAACTTTCCCGCATAGGATGAGCTTGAACACGGCAAAGCCTCTTCAGGGTTTGCTGACAATAGCAGGGAAATTTCTTCATTTGAGATTTGTTGGTTGACTTTGAAGACGGATGCCTCGTGGACACTGAGGCGTGATTAGCATACATTTCCAGCACGGAGAATGAATCGGAGCTGGTGGGGGGGGGGGGGTATATCCATACATTAGGAGAAGTCCCATTAGTGAGACGACTCGAAGAGAAGGGCTGATTGATGTCTTCTCTTGGCATCAAGCGACAGGGACATTAGTGTTACAGATGGGGACAGGTGACGTTGTCACAACCATCAGTCTGCAGGTGATGCGCTGCCAAAACCACGCGCGAGTGAGGAGCAGCCAGAGAGGATTAGCAATCAGAGGGGGGGCAGTGCTGCTTTTCACTTGCTTTCAGACCACCCCCGTGGAAGATGGCCTCAACAGCACGAGAGGAAAACGCGGCTGCCGTCGGACAAATGGCAATTTCAATCAGTTGCAGAGTTGAAGAACTTGAAATTGCAAAATGCAAAGCTTTTGCTCACAGAAAGGTGCTTCATTTTGTCACCCATTTTCTTGTTTTGGGGATGAGTGTCTGTCAGAGTGTCACCGATACAAATGATTGTCACGGATTCAAAACCAGGGAAGAAAAAAAAAAACACAGAGAGGATGAAGGGACGGGTGGGGGGGGGGTAACGCAGGGGGAAGGGTTGCGTGCAGACAACGTGCGCCACGGAAGGCTGCCGAGAGAGACAGAGGGAGGGAGGGAGGGACGATGGGGAGAATCAAACGGCTCAATTGGGCCCAAATATCCAAGGTTAATTTTGTGAGAAAGCTGCAGTGGCCAGATAAGAGCGGCCCTGCAAATGAGTTCTGCCTGCCTGGATTACTGCCAAATTTATGCAGCTTTCCTTATCCTTTAACAAGCTCCTCTGAAGTGGCATAATTAACTTGCGCACGTAAAATGGGCATATTTTCTGCTTGCTTGCTGCTAACATTTTTTGGATTTGACTGCTTTGATTTTTGGGGTCCAACTCATTGAGATACTTTGGAGTTCAGAGATTTGCCATTGGACGAGTCTTCTCCGACTTCATCATTCTAATTACATCATGCCGCTGTTATTTTTTCCATAGCGATAACAAATAAACAAACGCAGCTTTAAAATGATTCGCATTTGGACGCTTGCAAAAAAAAAAAAACAATTCTAAAGGGCGAGAGGGCGATTGTGTGGAACGGATTGAAATGCTGTCTCATCAAGCCGAATATTCATCATGGTTTTGCACAGCGCATACAAACGCCGGGCAGGTAAATGCTCAAACGCCAGTCGACCGCCTTCGAAAAGGATCCAAAGAAACGCAGCGTGTCCAGAGCCAAACAATTCATCCCGTCTTCAAAGCGCATGCAGCTCAGATGCAAATCTCTTAAGCTAACCTCGGGGGCGGGAGGCGCAACTCGGCTATTACAAACTTTTATCCCCCCTCCCCCCCCCCCCGCCATGCTCCAAGCCGCTCCGTTTATCTGCCCAACGGCTTCTCAGTAGCGTTCGTCCTCATGACAAATTCTTAGCGAAATTTCTGTTTCCATTTGTACGTCTGTGGTCATCACTTGAGTCTCTTTCCCTCTCCCAAAATGGCGTCGTCCATGGTTAGGGTGGCGCGTCATGACATTCGTCAAGTCCTTTTTATCGCACCGCTGCTTTTTCACATCACTGAAAAGGGGAAAAGAATGTTTCCCAGCGTTTGCTCTTTTTCCTGTTACTGCGGCAACCATATAATTAGCCAATGTGCTCTCTCTCTCTCTCTCTCTCTCTCTCTCACAAGTCAGCGGGATAGGTCCCAAATGAATTCCAACGTTTTCCTAAACGCGTTGATGAGCTTCGGATGGAATGAATTGAGTTGGCTGGAACAGAAAAAAAACAACCCCAAGCCCTGATAACAAATCATTTCTCATCAGAATGGCTAAGCGTGTCCAGCGTGCGCCGAATGATTAGGAAAAGCCGTTGCGGTTCATCTTCTCCGCTGGGTTATTTTCATCAAATCTGTCCTCCCTCAATTGTTTCAATTCAATCGCGTCGAGCGACTTGTGTGTGTTGGATGAGGGCTGAGTCTTGCGCAATCTTTGCTAAAGCTCCCTAACATGAAATAACCGATTGACATTTTCCCCCCATCTTATCAGATGATCTCTCTCTCTCTCTCTCTCTCTCTCTCTCTCTCTTCATGTTCATATTGTTAGGATTTTCATTTTCGTCCAGCCTCCCCCCACCCCGAGTTGGATTTCCATCTCCTCCTTGATGAATCAAAAACAAAAAAATTGGAAATCCAGTCAAATGTTCTTGACAATATTCAGGGCAGAAATCAGCGCTGGCTGCGTTGATGGGATCCAACGGCGCCATCCTTCCACCATCTGATCCGCTTCTCCACACAAGGGTCACGTGTGTTGGGGCCCTGAATCTGAAGGCTGCGTCATGTGATCGGGTGACGAGCTGGAACCGTGACAGGGAGCTGGAAAGGCTCAAGGAGCTTCTCCCGAGTCTTTGAAGAAACACACAGTCTTCTTGCACCACTTCCATCGAGTCGCTCCGCTTGTGTGTTTGTGTGTGTGTGTGTGTCTTTTTTTCGCCCTCATTTCTCAAGACACAAGAACCTGGTTCACAGTGTTGCTGCGCATCAGGAGGATTTGATCGTGACAGTGAACCGTTGCAACCCTATCCTTGTTTTGAACTATGTCGTTGGGGGGGGGGGGGGGGTCCTCTCCATCATTTATTGTTTTCCAATTACAACTTCACACCACCAACGGTCACAGTTGAAGCGTTTCAATGTTGATTTGGCCACCTGATTGCGGCTTGGAGGGAAGGAAGGAAGGCCGCGTTTGAATGTCCGCTTGATGAATAGCGCTTCGCAATCCAAAGCCGGTCTTCTGCAATCAAGCCATTGATTGGAGGACAATTGATGCGTGTGAGAAATAATCAAACACTTCACTAATTTCCTTTCAATGGAAAATCATCTTCTTTTTTGGAAAGTGTTGAAGACGTTTGGAAGAGATCAAAGGCGAGCGCGAGTTCCTTTGACTCGCTTGCAATTGTTCTCACCTTGTGGACGACGCTTCGTAGTCTTTGACCAAACCCTTTAATTTTCCACCATTTACTCCCCCCCCACCCCACACTTCATACCATTTTGGAAACCAATTGGACTAAAATGTTGCTCTTCCACTGCATATTCATTGTTACTTTTGGATGTCTTTAATTCTTTTGTCTGTCAACCCTTTCCCATTTTCTACTTTTAATGATGTGAAGGGACACCTGGAGAGGCCAATGCCGAGGAGCCAGATTTCTTTCCCACATTTCTTTGGTCAATCTTCCAATGAGATTGTACTTGGCAACAGCCAATCAGCTCGGTAACCTTTGGAAATCAGGCTGCACTACTAACCGCCCAAAAGGCCGTCATTCTGTTTTGTAGCGATTCCCGGAGCTGGATCAGCACAAAGTAGCCTAGCAGCTGGTCAGGGAACGCCACATTCTTTGCGCTTTTGTATTGATTTGACGTTGGCGACGTTGTGAAGAGAAACGGAGCATTCTATCCCAAGCTACAAGGTCTCTCTCTCTCTGACCGACCACAAAATACGGCGACGGCTTGTAGGTAATTGATCAGGCAAGCGAACTGTAAAATATTCATTTTCTACTTCAACAGTCAGATAAATCTCCGGGGAGGGGTTTGAGGAGGACGGCGGCGGAAATATTGCTTATGCGCCGCGAGGTAGCTGCGGCGGCATGATGCCGAGGAGGAGATAAGACGCCGCGTTTGGGCGGAGCCGCCAGCCATGGCCACTCATGCAATTCCCTGCTCGGCTTTAGGCCAAGAAGCCCAAATCCTGCTCTACAGCCCCGGATTTCATTTTTTGCTGGGCTGGGGATGGGGGTGGGACCATGGGGGGGACGGGGGAGGTTGGGGGGGGGGGGGTGTTGGTCAACAACCTTCATGACTGGAAGGCTAAAGAGCTGAGCCTTCCTCAGTCTGCTCGGATTGTTGTTCTGTACTGTGGCATGACACATTCAATTCATCATTTCAGCACACAACCAACATTTGAGCAGCGTGAAAAGAAGAAACTTTCACTTGACTTACCTTTGGAATTTGAATATCAGGACAATCATAAGAATAATAATAAGAATAATAATTGGAGAATCATTTTTTTCATGTGCTAAATTGAAATCAACACATTAAACGTAAAAAGATAGAGATGAAAAAATACATATTTGTATTGATATCATTATAAAATATGGAAAAATAGAAAAAATGTCCACCCGAAAACAAGACACAGGCATTTGAAACCCGAATTGGACATTTGGACCTGCAACGGTCAGCGTGTTTTGCCGTCTAATCCGATGGTTTGTTGATTCCTCAAATCCGTCGTGCCTCGTCTGACCCAAGCAGAGCAAACAATGAACGAACGCATTACATTTGGAGTCCAATCGTCCCAGACTTAATCCCGTGATTAATAAAAGCTTACATCAAATGATATGATTTTTTGTTTTTTTTTTCTCCAGGAAGGAGAAAAGCAGTCGCCGAATAACTTTTGACAGGCGGCTGAATCAAGTTGCATTCTATCCAAGCACGCAAAGGTTTTCGTCCAGGTCGAAGCGCAGAATATCACAAAGACAAGAAGAGGAGTTATTTTGGCTCAATTTCTTTGAAGTGAAAAAAAAAATGCATTCAAGACACAGAATGAATATTTGAAATCAAATGCAATTCATGAGATTGCATAACCCTAACCCTAACCCAAACCCTAACCCAAAAAAAAGATTTGGGCCCGGCAGTCTTGTCTGCAGCAGCGTCCGGCGGCTGTTTGCCCCTCCGGTTCACTTCTCTCAATCTGAAAGGGCTTTTCCAGTTCTCGGGAGAGTTTGCTTCCAATGAGATAAGCGGTCCGGCCGGATTTTTTTGTGAATCTGAAGACAGCAGAAATGTGCAGTTCTCGAGACTCTTTGAAGCATTTTTGTGTGATTTATTTCGCAGTAAGAGAAGGAGATGTTACGAGGGGGGAGGTGGGGGGGGGAGAAAAAGAATGTAATTAACCTTCTTGGTGAGAGAAATTCTATTGGGAGCTGCGATTTTTGCCATGCAAAATGTGGTTGGGAGAGACGTCACAGGCTGTCAAGCAGAAAGCCCGGACCGTCTGCATTTTCAAGCAAACTTCCAATTTCCTCCCACTATCTTTCTTCGTTCTCACTGAAGCTGGAAATTGAGGACGGCACACTTACGTGGAGAGGGGGGGGGGGGGCGAAGAAAAGGGGGCCTTTATCTCACTGCTTTAATTATGGAGTCAGTCAACATTTGCTTTGTTAGGATCCCGGTTTTGGACGCTCTCATCGTTTTGATTGACTTTGGAAAACTCTGCCACCTCAACATATTGGATGTTATGTATCAAAGTTGAGGGGCTTGGTCGTTTTGGAAGGGATGGCTCTACTTTCCGAAAGGGCAAAAAGAGAAAAAGGGAGCGATGGGTTCCGTTTGAAGGCAGCTTGAGTGAAAGGACGGCTGCACCGTCGAGAACACGCACGCTCCTCTCCTCTATGCAACTCAAACACTTCCTGCTTTCCTTGTCTTCAGCCAATCAGACACGATCAACAGGAAAACATGTTGAAGCCATTTTTAAACAAGTGAATATCATTTAGGCAACCTTAACATGAAAGAATATGATGCTCAAACAAGAGTGATGAATATAAGATGAATGAAGCACTCCGGCTAGTGTTCTGAAAGAGATCAGATGCTAAGTGAGTAGCCCTCTGCCTGTCTGAAGCTAGTTTTGGACCGGGCCGCATTATCAACACCAGTTTGCTGTCATCGGCTATTAAGAAAATTCAGATTGGAATTCTTTTGGGTTCTTTGTGGCTACGTATTTAAAAAAAAAAAACTTCCAGGAAGACCTCAGAAAACATCCAGGAAACCAAAGGGTATCTTTGATGGCCTGAAGAAAATTGTACACCAGGCGCGCTTTGCTCGAGCTACCCTGCAGCTTTGACTGACAGTTACGGGGGCAGCACTGGTGGCACCCCCTGCCAGTTGAGTCTGCTTTAGCTTGAGGTGCATGGATCGAGCGACGGCAACACGTATGTTACACATACGGCGCATTTGACAATAACGTTGTATCCAATCCAATCCAAACATCTTCCAAATTCAGCAACCGTGTCTCAACTTCATACAAAGGTGCGGAAGGTGTGAAAAGCGATCGGACTAGTGCTCAAACAGGAGTACTTACGTGACGCCGTCCGTACAGGTTCTGAACGGAACCTGCGACAAAGGGAGTCCAACCTTCACTGGAAAGGAATCCGACTTCCTACCAACGACGCGGAACAAACGCACTCTGATATCGGTCGCGTAAGGATCGAACGACCCCTACTCAGGTGTCCGGTACTCCCGGCGCACCCCCCACCAGATCCCCTTTCTAACAATAGCTATTTTGTGGATCGAGCGACGGGCGGCCATTTTGTGACGGGATGATTCGGGAGTGTTTGAGTGCGGCTCGACCCGCTGAAGCCACGTGCCTCGGATGGGGAGCATCTGCGTGTCTGTTCTCGCTTTATTGACGCAGTTATGAGTTTCCATCGGCGTAAAACCCTGATGCGACGTCGCCCGAGCAGGAAATATCCCGCGTGTCAGCCCGAATTCACTCCCTCTTCTCACTGATTGTTTCCGACATTGCACGATGCTAAATGCAGCCTCGTTACGCACGTGTTGGGAGGATGGCCGGGATAGATGGGGAAGCGTCCGAGACGGTCGCACACAAACGCCAGCTCGTTATTATCAATCTGTTTTTTCATTTTTTATAGTCGAAATTTTTTGTGACAGGTTGAAGTGCAACAGCAGACTAGCACATCATCCTCCATTCTCTGACTGCAACTCGCGGTGGTTCAACAAGGCTAAAGACAAAGCCTCTGAGATCACCTTGGCAGAGGATTGCCGAGTATATTTGCATTCTAAACATGCTGTGGGAAATCCCAGCCCCCCCCCGCGGCGAGCTTGAACCGCACAATAAAACACACAAGAGAAGGCAGTAAATGAAGGCAATCTTCTTGGAGAGCATCTATTACTGAGGTCATCATAGCGCGATGACGTGTGCAAAAGAAGCCACGTTCTCAATTCCCTTTGGCCCGTCGAACATCGAATGGAGGCGGACAGGGGGCGGATTTGTTGGAGAGCAGCCGTCTTGACTCTTGAGGATACGCCTCGTCACCAAATTGCTCTGGAGAATGCAGTAACCCTTCAATTGAAACGGGAAGAAGGACTTGCCAAATGAATGCTTTGACTCACGAGGCAAAAGATCGACTGCGGCGTCTGTGCGACGGCGTGGTCACAGGAAGACCGAGACCCCATCTTTTCTTGTGTTTTTTTTTGTGTCGGCGTCCAAAAAACGCAAAGCGAGTTTTCAGGCAGTGCCATAGTTCCCTGACAAAAGTTGTACTTTGATGCTTGTCTTCTCACTGAAATGTATTGCAAAATAACAGGAAGCTCACAACCCTCCAATACGCAACCCAATTCTTTTTGGTGATGACATCATGCACAATCACGCACATCCCTTTACGATCATTTCTTTTGGATTTTGATATGCTCGTAAATTATAATGCAAGTGACCGCGCCGAGTGCATCATTTTATGCAAACAGGGCGGAGGGGCTCTTTTCCCCTCCACCTCCTCCCTTTCTCAGGTCAACAGTGGAAGGATCCGAGCGACAGATTAACTTATCTCGCCGAATCCAATTTTCATGTTCACTGACTTGGACGAGCGCCATCATTTCAGGATCAGCCGTTGATAAACAAACCGAGCCCCACCTTCAAAACCGAGAAAGAAGAAAATGTGACGCATTCAGTCGAAATTATACATTTGAGGCGCGCCATCGCCGTCAGATAGATCGGTCCAACCAAACTGCACCATTGCCGTCCATGTGGGGTTCAACTCAGCTTCATTTACACTTGAAAAACAGCCACAGCTCCATGGACACAAGTGCTGTCCATGGAGCAAAAAGAACAGCAAACAATAACACAGCACCTTAATAAAGAAGACGGCAGAAAGCACAGAAACAGTCCAACTTCAAAGCAAGTCTGAGGCGGAGTCAAAAAGCAAAGACTACAAATGAGTCGTGAGATGAGTTGGAAAGATTCCAAAAGAGAGGGACCGGCAACGGAAAAGGCTCCATCCCCTCTCAGTTTTCGCGAGCTTTAATCGTGTCTTGTGTGTAGGGGCGGAGGAGCTCAGAGAGGGAAGGTACGGCGAGACCATTTCAAGATTTGAAAACAAATCATCGATTGTTGAAAATGCATCGGGAGCCAGTGAAGGGAGGCCAGAGTCAGCGTTTCAGTCATTCACTTGGCGAGATAGAGCAAGTCGACGCAGAGCGGAGACTATCTGCCCATGAGTTGGCGTAGCAGAGCGGCTTAAAGGTACTGACAGTCGTAATCGGGAAGATAAGACACTCGCAAAGCTCAGGCGGCAGACCTGACATCTGAACACAAACGCTTACGTCGAATTGCATGTCACTCATTTGGGAGAAAATGTGAGACTTTTACGTGCGTCTTACGGTCGTTAACATACGATACACATCGAGGTGATGGATGAGTCTCTGCTAGGATGAAGGGAGGGGGGGAGGCCAGCCTTGATGGACGACATTTCAGTGGCACTGAAGAGACGAGAGGACGCAAAGCTTGAGGCAAAGTTACGATAGCTCATGGAAAACATTTTAAAATCTATCATCTATAATACAAGCGTGGCAACGTGAGCAAGTCACACACGCTCTGTGATGAACTTGCTCTGTGGTCAAGGACAAAAGAAAAAGAAAGCAGCATGTGTGAAAGTGGGGCACCTGTTTGAACTGCAAAGGGCTCAATCTTTGGACTCGGCAAAGTGGAACCGTCTGTAATGCGACGCCATTACAGTAGCAAACGGGTCAGGGCAGCCGGGGCGCAGTTCAAAGTAGCCCGCCGGGTGAGCTCCACTTCTTTGACCTCCCGAAACCAATTGATGGCTGCAAAAATAGTCTTTTCTGTGACCTTCTGACGAAAACAGAAAAACCAAAAATAGCAACCCCAATGCCATTAGTCAACATTGTCATCAATTGAATGGAAAGAGTTGACACCACTGGGTTCCATTTGCACAAATAGGTCAAGTCGTTGAAAAGCTTGAGGAGACCAATCGCAATCTCATCAGGAGACTGCGTCTTGAGTCGGTTGCTCTTCTGACAGGGCCGACCATTCGTCTCCTTGAAGCGCCCACGTGCGTTTCCAGGACGTGAGGGAGCACGGAGTGAAGTCGAACCTCAACCAGGCGACTGAATGGCAGGCAGGCAACGCGGAAGCTTCACGCGGCCGCCGCCTTGCTTCTGGTAATGAATGAATGTGCTCTCGACTGAGAAGCTCCAGCGGCCCTGTCAGTGTCCATTACGCGCCAAGTCAGCGTCTTGCACACCGCTGGCAGTTTGAGATCAATTTTCCTGGGAGGGCCGGGCTGCGGCCAGGGGTTTTGGCGGAGGGCTTTTAAACGCGCGCGCACACTGTCGTCGGAATTGCTCCGCTGTGTTCATGGATCAATGCGATTTATTACGTCAAGTACTTCTCTGAAATCGATGAACTCGGTACGGAGTTGGGTTTATTGTCGGGGCAAAGGGACAGGTCGCGGAGGCAAGAACCAAAGGCAGTCAGAGAATCCGAAGCAAGGCGTCCAGGGAAGGCTGAGCGTAACGGGGCAGACGACGGATTCGAACCCGCAGTCGGCACGTACCTGGCAATGAGCCGATGCAACAAGGCAAGGCAGCTTTTGTTTTCATCAAGCACATTTCAAAGACAGGGCAACTCAATGTGCTTCACGTAAGCCAAGACCCAACAGCTGAGGACAATTCAGTGGCACGGCGCAGCCGAGTACCGTGACATTGTTGAAATGACCTTCATCAAAGGTAATAAGGGGAGGAAAAAGGAAAGGCTTTGGCCCGGATTGGAGAATATTTACACTGGCGGTCGACGTCACCTCTCTCGACAGGTTCTTCTATGAGCATGCGGCATCACGGCGACCCCGCTGGATTGATATTCAATCCTCATTTCTGTTCAAGGACCCAAACCGTCCGCATTTAAAAACCAGCGGCAGAATTTCTTTATTCCGGTCAGAACCTGAGCTGCAGCGTTCCGAAGGAGCTTCTTTTAAGGGAGTCCAGGTCAGAAGACGGCTGCAATATAATCAAGTTTACCATCAGTCATTGCTCACTATCTGCCCGGTGTTGACTCATCAAATACGCGTCTCCTCAGGCACGGTCTCGCTTCTTGACCACTTTCAATCAGATTTCCCATTTGATACTCCAAGGGGGGGGGAAAAAAAGTAGTCTGAGTCTTGTACTAACTTATAGGGGCTTTCAGTGTCATGATTGCCTTCAAGTACAGTCCAAATAACTGCTGAATGCCAAGACACAATCAGACATTCATTTGGTGAACTTGCTTGAGGCTGCGCAGTGGAGCCGACGGTGAGAAATAGCGCCGATTTTCCGATCAAACTAAAATTGTCCGGAGAAATCGAGGGAAGGGTTTCCTGGCAAGCGTGACAACACAATCCAGGTGGCTTTCCTCCTCCTGTGAATAGAGACCATAAACCCAAAAAAAACCATGTTCAACACATGAAGCATACTTGACTCAGCACGGACGGTCCTAAGAAAGGATTCGCACAGTTTGTCTTCCACTGGACGAAGCCAAGTGAAGGCAAATGTTGTGTTTGCTGCGATCTTAATAAAGGACCAGTGAGTGGGGGGGGGGGGGGGCAGATGGAAGCAGCAAACAAGGGTGCGACACTCAAGCAGAGTGAAAGACGGAGCTTTAGCGTACTGCATTGTGTCCAGACGGCGGGGCGAAAGCTTGGCTCAAGCTGCAGGCTGTTCCTGCCATGGAGCGTTCCAGCTGGCGGCGGGGGGGGGGGGGGGGGGGGGGGGCAAGTGTGAGCGGCCAGACCGCTGCGGCCCGCTTGCGGGGATCTCAGAGTTGGGAGCCTTCCTTTTCATTTGGCAGCAAGACACCATGTCCAGTTCACCGCGCGAGGCTCAGAGGAATCAAACATCTGCATCATGGACGTCAACCTGCTACGTACTTTCGTTTCCTTGATTGACACGTTGCTTTTTTTTTGGCGAGTGGACATCTGATGGCAATTCAACATCAAGATGACATCAAACGGGATTAAAAGCTGATGAAGGGAGGTGAGGCAAAAGCTTTTCAGCTTCACAATTTCTTTGGGGGGGGCAAAGTCTTGTAGTACAGACTCATTTTTTTTTTTCTTCCCAATTAACGAATGAAGGCGCAACATATTCCAGAAATCTTTCCCACAAAGACAAAATATTCCTTTGTTCCTAATCCCTGAAACTGGAATGGTGAGCGGTCCCTCTTTTACTCCTTAAAAAGGTCGACAGTCCGACACAAGAGTGAGGAAAAGGGAATTTGCAAACAATGCAGTTTGGACAAGCAATCGTTCCTAAATGCAGCGACCGCGTCGATGAAGCTCATGCGCACTTCTTGCATTGTTGACAGGCTGGGCGAGCACTTGTGCAAAAGGTCTGATGGGGTGCCCGCTGGCCTTCCAGATGCCTTTTTGGCCGCAAGGCGTTTGAGGAGGAAACCGAAGCCCAGATGGTTCCTTTTGCTGCCAGATCAATTACCAGCAGCGGGAGGAGCGCGCAGCGTTTTGCTTCAAGCACCAATAGAAGGCGTCAACCGTATTCAACGACATGTCGTCAGAGCACGCTGCGAACGGGAAGAACTCTCCAACTTCATGTTGCGCAATACACTGAGTGGGACGTTGCCGTTTGCTTCCCGGCTACATTTGGGGGGGCTTTTATGGCTTGCAAACATGCAACGGAATCAAGTCAACAGCTGTGAAGAATGGCTAATAAAGTCGTAGCTACAAGCAAACCGGCACAGCAATCAGCAACTATTTGGGGTGGTCCAAAAATTCCAACAGACGAAAAAAACATGAAAGCAATTTTTTTTCCCCCATAATGACTGATTCAGACGTCACAGTGCCGAGGTCGCAGGTTCCATCCCGGCTTCGGCCTTCCTGTGTGGAGTTTGCATGCTTTGCCCGTGCCTGCGTGGCTTTTCTCCGGGTACTTCGGTTCCCTCTCACATTCCAAAAACATGCCCGGCAGCTCGTCAATAGCTAGTTAATGCGGTGTGAGTACCATCGAGCTTGTCTCGACCTCTGTCTACCCACGGTAGGCCACGTGAGTGCTGTGTATGCAGCCCAGTCAAGTTTTGGGGGGGGACCGTCGATTCTGTTTTGTCACTCACTGTGTTTGGATGGGGTGCAAAATGCAAATAGAAAACTGCTTACTTTGTGAATCGCACGAGGCAAATGTCTCAAGTTCTACTACTCAAAAGCAACACATGATTTGAATGCGCAATTATTACTTTTAGAGAGATGCTAACGCAAAACTCCTTTCATGGACGTCGGAGTAAGAGTTTAGTCACGTACGACTATCGTCACATTTAGTATGCGCATGCACACAGTTGTGCAAGGTGTGTATGTATCATAAAAAAAAACCTTTGACGAAATCAAAGGCCACTCGTTTTTGGATTCTGTATGTTCAAATAACCAGGTAAGGTTTTTACCTGACCCTCACCTTGATGTGTGAAGCTCGACTGAAACTTGAACTTATTTATGAATTCAAATCAACAAGGTTCCCGCAAGAGTCCGAGTTCAAAAGCTGACATGTTTCATTTGATCTTCCATGCCCTTAGAACGCTACGACACCGAGATGGATTCTCACGCAGCATGTTCTATGTTGCCGGCGGCCGCGGAATCGTGACGCCGCCGAATGGAGAGACGGCAGAGATAAGCGGCTCCGGGTGTGTCGTGTCTTGTGTGAATCGATGCGTTTCACGTCTTTCGCGCACCCTGTAACTCCATCACGTGATCAGCTGTCCACTGTCGTAACCGCTGTCCCTGAAAGATCTTCCGACCAAACAGATGCTCGTCTCATTTGTTTGAAACAGATCGTGGAAAACGGAGATGCAAGGTCATGTCCAATGGGAAGCCGCGTTCAGATCGCAATCGCCAATGTGCTTTGAACAAGATAGCTATGACAAAGTGCTTGAATCCATTGCGGCGGCCCACCGTATAGTTTTGACGACTATCAGCGGAGAGCATCTGAAATATGTGCGCCGCGGCTTATCTCGCTCTCAAAGGGTGCAATTGCAGATTCGGGAGCGGTACTCGTTGTCATCGATGACTGATGTCTTCCGGTCCAAAGAGGTACACGTTGTCATAGCTTAAGAGGCAATCACGTTCAGGTCACTCACGCACCTTTCCGTCAATAGTATGCGCAGAAGAAAGAAATCACCAACGACACTCTTAATAAACGCCAAAGAGCTTATTGTAGCACTGCCAATCGAGAGGAATTCACTCTGATCGGCACGTTACAATGATACTGTGCGCGGGAAAGAGTTTTCGAGCTCTCTATCGCGCTAGCTAACAAGCTAATTAGGAGCGCTGTAACTCTCATAAAACGGAGCATTGAATTCAGACCGTCGAAAATGCTATTCATTTCAATGGCTAATGAGTCTTGCGCCGTTTTCACAAAAGACAAGAGTGCTGCTTGATTATATATTCATTCAATAATGAATGATTGATTTTCTTCATTTCTGAAAGTGCTTTGGATCGTCAATGAATGAATCCTATCAAACCCCAAGAATAAAAGGCGCGCAAACCAGATCTCAGCCAATCGGAGAAGGCGTGGTGGCGTGTGGCCGTCACAGGCCGAGAGCAGAGAGCGGATAGCACTCGAGATTGCGACGTGAATAAATGGAACGGGAGAACATAAACAACAACAACAACAACAAAAAGCCACAACGAAATAGAATCGAGATGAATGTTCCTAAAGCAGTCGCTTCTGGTCACTGCATACGAGTTAGTTGAACTCGATAGCGTGTTGGGTGACCGGGCGCGAGCTCCTGAATCCATGTGCACTCCGTTACCGCTTTGTGGGAAGAAAGCGAGCGAAGAGCATCGGTAACGGCGTTCTCCATTGGTGTCAGAAATGGGATTGCGGATGATCATCGCACTCGGAGAGATTGAGGATTTGAGGCCGCTTGCTTGACAAAAGAAGAGGAGGCTTGCAGGAAGGGATTAAAGGATGGATGCGTCCCCAAGGGCCCCGCCTTCGGGAGCCCTTCCCGAGAGCGCCCAGCACTTTCTGCAGCCAGGGGCGCTTTGAGGAGGCGGCGGGAGTCACCCTCGGCGGCAACGGTGTCGCCACGGCGCATAAGATAAGTAGAGCCATCACATTGACTGGTGTGCGGTAGTTAAAGGAGTAACGACTCTCAACTCTTTTTCTATTGTTCAGGACCATAAACCTGCAGCGTGGCAATGAAACGTATACAGAATTAGAGGCCGGGAGCACCGTCAATATATGTACCTTCGAAATGACAGCTACGCTAACGTAAATCACCTCCGACGCGGACGGCTCGGGAAAAAAACGGTTCCATTGTAACGGCTCTCCTTGGAAAAAAGTCTGATGAATCGTATACATCAGTATATATTGTAGAGGAGGGGAGAATTCTGTTTCTTTACGGCCCTCCTTGGACACAAGTCCTTTTATTTCTCTATAAGGTGGAAGAAGACCCAACACCACGTTGTCTTTTTCTCAGTTTATCACAACACAACACGAATCGATTCGGGCTCCTGAGAGTTTCAGATTTCATCAGGAAGCCCAGAAGAAATACAGTCACACGTCTATATAGGCATAGTATGTAAATGAGGGGCAGGCAGTCCTTCCCCTTACGTAAAAATCAGAGACAAAGAAAGGTCAATGCAGTTCAATCTTGACATGGTGATGAAGTACCGACCACATCTGCTGTGCACAAATTATGAGATTGGAGCTCCTTTCCCAGGCAACTTGACAGCCTTCAAGGACGTGAAAGGATGGGAGTACTGGGAGGAAGACCTTTGGGGCTGTTAAGTTGCCCAAGGATCAAGAGGGGAGTCAACCAAAACACCACGTGTTTGTTCCAAGTGCTTCAGCAGATGTTCATTACAGAGACTAGTATCAATAGTTCTCATGGTAAGGCAAAATTCCTCAACACAAGGCATAGTCTCTTAATAGTTGCAACACAGATGCTTGAGACAACAGTTGTTCTTTTGGTGTTAAACAAGTCCTATGGAGGGGGGCCCTAAAAGTGGTGGGGGTGAGGGACACTAAAGGTGATTGTAAACACAGTGAGCAGGAAGACCTCCAACAACATTCTACATTCTTTGTTTCTTTCAGAGCCAAGTACAGTGGGGCTAAATAAAATCACAGTAAGGAATAAATTCCTTATCAATCCCTCTCTTGAACACAATTAATATTGTGTTCACAAAATTGTCTGCATATCCTCCCTGGTAAGAAGTGGAACAACCGACCTATACTTCCCCCCATGACCAGGAGATAACAGTGGCATTTGGCGAACTGCTGGTGCTTGATTGAAAATCATGGACGACAACATTCGGCGGACACAGGGTACAATACAAGAGCTTAAAATGCAAACTACCATCAAACAAACTACAACCGGAAATAAAAGTTTCAATAAAGCCTGACTCCAACCCCCAGACAACAGCCAATCCCAAAATCCTAGAGTAGGGGCTCCATCCGGGTCATAGCCTCCCGGAGGGCATATAAATTGGACATACCCTCTGCAACAGACGTGTGTACCTCATCCGGGATAAAAGTACAACAGGTCTTATTAAATAGAGCACAGACACCACCGGTAGCTGCAGTCTGCAAATCCAACGCCATCCGATTTTGTAATACCATGAGGCGGATTGCTTCTAACTCTCTATTTTGGCCCTTTTTCCACTTTGATGGAGAAATTTACAAAGGATTTAAACCGATAGTCTATTGTTTCTAATCTGAGCATATTTTTAGCCACACCGGCCCACGGAAACAAAGCCAGGCCAAATTTCTCTCCCGCAGACCAATGTTTAAACTCGTCTGGTACGTCTGATCCCCATACCGAATCGTGGGGCAAAAATGTTGGGACGTCTGGCTGGAGTGCGTTATAAAAAAGGTGTGGTCTGTAACAAAGATAGGAGTACAAACGCCTGTCCAATCTGGAGGCAATACCATGTAAGCATCATCACCACATAACCACCATCCCCCTCGTATGTTATATGTGCCATTCTTCACGGGGGCGCCTCCTCCGTTTATTACGAATCTGTTGTCCCTGCACTGAGTCATAACATCAAGTTTTCCAAGAGCAATCGAGCCGTTTTCCCTACCATAGCACATTTCATATCTTTTCCCGGGCTTAACATCCATAAAGACCTTTTGGGGGAGAGGGGTTCCCTTTATCTTATAGTTGTAGTCTACCAAAAGGGATTTGTCACATGCTTGATCTTTTAACCCAACCCGTGCCCAGGGCCCAACACTTTCATTAAATACTATTGAGGGATGTTGATAACCTACACCTGCATAAGAAGCAAAACATTTAGCCTGTTTTTGATTCATAGATTTCCCAGTCAGGGATATTTGGGTCGCGGATTTGGGCATGAGAGAACACACATAACAACCTGACTTGTTGTAACTTTTGACATGAATCGAACATATTTATACCACAAATTAGTTTCTTCCGGAATGGTCGCTTGCAGGTTGTGCCACTCGTACTTGGGGTGGTACGCCCACCTCTTCAGTCTCGTTGCCAGCTGAAATGTTTCCTTTCCTTGTCGAAACCCCCACACTAGTGGTGGTATGGAGGCCACGACGATCAGTCCGATGAGAAGAACGTATGTCATGGTTTCTGGGCCACAAGGCGGCCTTGTAGTGGTTTCACGTCCAGTTGCCCTTCTAAACGTTACTTTGAAGTCGGACACTCTCCGGGGGCTGATGTACACTGCGACACGTGGTACCAAGTCGGTCCCTTTCCTTCCAGGCGAACAGCATGACTGGTCCTCTCCGTCACTTTGTAGGGTCCCGTCCATCTCGGCTGGTGCCACTTCCGCTTATGGACCCGCAGATACACCTGCTCAGGATACGTCTGCGGTTTTACGCCTGGCTCGTTCGGTTGCTCACACTGGAGTTTAGACTGCTTCTGGAAATGAGAGACGAGAACACTCAATGAGTCCATGTATGCTTTATGGGGAATCATCTGTTGAAGAGTGCCCTGGTCCATGGATCGCCACGGACCAGGGAACTCCTGGCCATGCTCCAGCTCAAAAGGTGTGAAACCTGTGGCAGAATTAATGGTGGACCTCACAGCAAGCAACGCGATCGGCAGCGCATCGACCCAATTCAGTTTTGCCGATGCCATTACCTTGGAAAGTTTTAGTTTGAGCGTCCGGTTCATTCGTTCGACCATACCTTGAGATTGTGGATGATAAACCGTGCCAAATCTATGCTTAAGCCCAACAGCTGCTCGACTTGTTGGAGATGTTATTCTTGAAGTGAGTGCCATTATCCGATCGAACCACACGTGGAAACCCATGTGTTGGAATGTAGTGGTTTACCAAAATTTTAATCACAGCCATCGCATCCTCTTTACCGCATGCGTAAGCCTCAGGCCATCGAGTGTAAGCATCCACCATCACTAAAAGGTATCGTTTGCCTCTAATTCGATCTATCATGTCAGTGAAGTCAATAACGACTTCCTCACCTGGACCCGGGGTAGCGGATACACCCCAGGTACCGTCCTGAGACTTTTCCTAACATTATGTCGATTACAGACATCGCACCCCGAAATTTCCTCATTAACCATATCATGAAGGCGGGGATGATACCAGGATCTTAACCTATCTGCCACATTCCTTTTTGCCAAATGAGCTGGACCGTGTGCCTCATGAATTAAAGTCTTCAATTTATCTGCTGACGGAACTGGACGTCCGTCAATTTTATGCCGATACAAACCAGTCTCATCCTGGCCACCCTGTTTGTGGATAGCCAGTAGTTCTTCTCCTCAGGAGATGCCCTCTGTTGATCTGCAAGAAGGTGGTTAATGTCCAAATCATACATCTTCCCCATTGCTGGTTCTATTACCATCACTGGCTGGCTCACCTTGTAGCCCGCTGTCTCTTTCGCTACCTTATCTGCCCTGTCATTTCCCACTTCTACATAGGAAGTCCCTCCAGTATGTGCCCTGCATTTAACAATGGCTACTTCTTTTGGTTTTAGCAGAGACTCTCCGAGTCTTTGGATTTCCACACTATGTTTAATTGATGTTCCGGCTGCTGTTCTATACCCATTCCTTCGCCAGAGGGGCATTTCTGTAAAAATTGCCCCGACCACATATGCTGAATCAGTGTAGATGTTAACCCTTAATCCTTGCGCCCTCTCTAGTGCCCTTATAACTGCTATCAGCTCGGCTCTCTGGGCCGACTGTTTCCCTTCTATTCTTTCAGTTTCTTGAATCTGAAATTGTCTCGTTTGCTTGCCATCATCGATTATTACTGAATAAGCTGAAATCAGCCCTTCTTTTGGATGTCTAAAGCAGCAGCCATCTGTGAACACGCTATAATCTGGTTCTGATATTGGTGTGGCATACAAGCCATCTCTGAGCTTTTCTTCGTCCAGGGAAAGGTCAGCACAACAATGGGGTGTGCCTTCAACCATTCCATCTGCCGCATTGATTCCTTCTGATTTGTATGTCAGATTTGGTCTGTGTAAAATTCTGTCCAATTTGTCGCTTCGTTTTGCTGACATCGTAAAATCTTTAGAACAGACAAATGCCGCCACTGCGTGAGAAGTAAGGACCGTAAGGGGATTGTTCAACACAATGTGATCCACTTTTTGCAAACATTGCCTAATGCTGCCGCATATCTGACACATGCTGAATGTTTTTGTTCGATTGGGTCCAATTGCATGCTGACGTATGTCAAAATTTGTCTTTCACTTCCCTGTCGTTCACGTTCCTTTCATTCACGTTCCCCTCTCTTTTCTGAAAAAGAACTACGGAAAGAGTCTTCTTTTCGGAAACATCCAAATGAACCAGCTAGATCAGGCTGCACAAGAGAAGCCGGCATCGCTGTACCTTCTGATGTGTCCAATCTTCCCCAAAATTTAATTACAGTGCGCATTGTAATTTTCCCATGCAATAGTTTGAAACCGCAAAAAGCCAAACGTCAATGAGAGGGAAGAAATTTCATCTGTGCTGTATGTTGCACATAGAGCACATTTGACAATAAAGTTGTAGCCAATCCAAAAGGAGCCACCTAGTGGCTTCCAAACAAGAAATCCCTGATGTTGCACCGGAAAGAACATTCCCATAGTACAACGCCATCTGGAGGTTGGAAAGAGTAGAAGTAGCTGTTTTCGCACTTAAAAAAAAATTCCCGAAGACAAAATTGAATACGTGCGGTAAACGAGTGTAGCGAAATATCGCTCAAAGGTGGAGAATGAGAAATTTCCAATATGATTCTGAAAGTGGTAAATGGAAAAAAAACCTTTGCTAAATCAATTACAGAAAAATGTGTACGAATGACAATTTTTGTATATTGAGTAGACGCAAAAACCATATGTGCGGTGCAACTATGTCAGGCATACGATACCAGTCAATGATGAGATCCTCTGACAGGTCCACTCCGGCTGCCACACCCTCCTCTGAACCTATGACAATTTAGGAATAGGGACATTGAATAAATTGCCTTGTGTTTCAACCAACCAGGCCATGCGATTAGATTTGTTCTCTAGTCTGTCAAAAGCATTGTGCAGTGGGAAGGACCGATCAGCGGATGGTAAGGTCATATGGAGGAAATCTAAGGAAACCAAAGCCGATACTGTTGGAAGACAGAGTTCAGTGGCGGGGTATCAGCTGACTTTAGCAATAGCCAGCCTTGTGTCAGCAGTCATTGGGAGCAAGTGTGGTCCAGCATGTTCAAGTTCATGACAGTCTTTCGATGAGGCCAGCGGCGATCCCTTTGTTCAGGATTCGGTACCCACGGAGCAGATGGGTATTGTCCATGTGAGGGTGCCGTAGCTTGTCATTGTTGCGGGTTTTGTGGAGGAGGAGTCAGAGCTTGTTGATCATTGCCTGATTGATGAACAGGTGGGTGCCGGCGGTGTGGGCATTTCCATGTCCAATGATTCACATCACCACAAATGAAACAGCCAGCTTGGTTCCCGTGACTTCCTCGTCCATGCCCACCTTCCCGTCTCGGACCTCCCCTCAGCCATGCGTCCCGGCCCTGCCTTGGGGGCAGGCCGTAATGTTGAGGTGGGGCTTGGAGCTGCGGTGGGGGTGTGATCAGCCGTGGTGGAGCCTGTTGAGAGACACTGATAGACATTTGATTAGATCTCCCAAGTTTCTCTTTTTTGCATGCATTACTGGAGACTCCTTAGCCTCTTGTATTTGTGAGTTCAAAAAGTTGTTCTGTAGCTTGGATGTTTTCTCACTCTCTTCCTTGGCTCTCATTCGAGAATGCTGCACATAATATAGGAAATGAGTTCGCCAGTTCGCGTCATCTGAAGTGGGGAGAGTGGGAGAGTTAGTCATCATTTTCTGCACATCAGACGGACAACCCCCCAGCACTGCTTGCCTGAACAAAGCTTGATTCAATGGATGACTATTGGGGTCCTGCCCGGTGGCAGTCACCCAAGCATCCATACAATAACCAAATAAGTCATTGGGTGTACCTCAGATAACAATTCAAACGCCAATTGTTGTAGGGACCCAATGGAGTCGGATAAGGGACTCAGTGCGTCTGATTTTCTATCATTCAACCTAGTCAATTACAGAAGCTATTCCCTCTAGAAGGTCCATAATTTCTTTGGGTAAATACTTACTCTTAAGCCAGTCTATTGCCCACAACTGTATGTCATAGTCAATTTTAGGCAATCCAGCAACATTTGCCTAGCCAATTCAGTCTCATTACTTATAAAAGTGGTCGCATCCCAAGCACTCATGCTATCATTATCCTGTTTAATTGCATACATTTTTCTAATTTTACCAATTGTTTATGAACCCCCTGGGCAAATCAGGGGAAGCTTGGCACACAATGGATGCGGTGGGGGCCAGCAAAATGGCTAGAATGTGTTACCCCCTTTTTCTCTCTATGTTAAATGGCCACTCGGCGCTTGTAGTGGGATCATAAGTTGAGCGCTCCTCACCCCATGCGGCGGAGGAGACATCATCGCTGCCTCGTTTATCATAACTTTCTCTGTGTTACTTTGTTAATTCTTTTTTTTTTTTTTTTTTTTTTTTTTTTGTGGCGACGGCAGTGGTCAAGCCGCCCATGAAATGCAATATAGCTCAAATTGAATTTCACTCAGCTTTTCTTCATTTCCAAACTTTTGTCTTATTCTTACAACTTATTCTTAAACCTTGTTTTCGCTTTACTTACTCTCTGCGCAATGCATTCGCCTTTTTTCTCTTTCTGCGCAATGCATTCACCTTTTTTTTCTACTTACCTCCTTACGGCATTTTACCCGTTTTCTTGCCTTCAGGCCTTCCGTCTACTGTTCGAAATCCACTTGTTCTGACTAATTCCTTCGATTTCCTTCAGCCTGCGCAATACCGCTCGTTCCAACTGGCCAGATGCCAGCCAAAGATCGGAGCGTGAATTGTCATTCGGCAACAATTTCCTCTCCTGTAAATTAGCAATTGCCTTCCTCTTTATCTCCACTTCTTTTTCCTTTTTCTCTCCGTCCCACACAACATTCCTCTATAAGTATTCATGCTTTTTCAAGTAGAATTTTACCATTTCCTTGCCTTCAGCAATTCGGCCAAGGTAAAATTCACCAGTTTTTATCATATTGGCCGTCCATTTCGCTCCTTAATGGACCATGCGACGTCACACAATTATCTAATTGTAACAATGGAGCTGTCCCTAACTTGCCTAAAAATACAGCTGTTTACTCAGACCCCGATCCCAGTCGTCAATCTACACTTAACAGCATCAGAATAATAAAAATTATCTGGACCTGCCTCAGCAATTAACCACTAATTTTTTAATTGCCTACAAACTCAGTTTGCTCTTTGCTCGTCAGCTACTGGCCAAACCTACGACTCAGCGGTTCTACCTAATTTAAACCGCCTACTTGGTGACTCAATAACTGTGCCCTCCAGTTATCTACTACTCGTGGCAAATTTTAGACGGTATATTAATTGAAATACCTCACACCTACTCTACTCAGACCCCATCTCCAGTCGGCGGTCCTACTCAGCCCATTACGTATCAATTTGGTATTTGCCACCTACACAAAATCCAATCACTATACTTGGTTCAACACATTCAGGTTCAGAGCAGTTTGATTTGGATAAGCCGAATCTTGACACTTTGCCCGTAGGAACCGGTGTGTCTTACCTTTTTAAAGTGGAGCGCTCCTTGGTTACTGCCTGAGTCTGAAGGTCCTGAACCGATGTTGTCTTTTCCAGAGAAATCCTGTTCGTGACGCCATTTGTAGAGGAGGGAGAATTCTGTTTCTTTACGGCCCTCCTTGACACAAGTCCTTTTATTTCTCTATAAGGTGGAAGAAGACCCACACACGTTGTCTTTTTCTCAGTTTATCACAACACAACACGAATCGATTCGGGCTCCTGAAGTTTTCAGATTTCATCAGGAAGCCCAGAAGAAATACAGTCACACGTCTATATAGGCATAGTAT